>JASAND010000163.1:0-49660 GCA_030248195.1 Trissonchulus latispiculum | reverse complement strand
GTTAAATTAAATTAAATGCCACCCATCACAAGATTTTAGTTTCAGTAGGTACGGTCAGTAGTATGGTAGTAAATTATTACAATTACCTGGACAATTCTTTTCATCGTCTCTGTTGGGACAATCGAACATGTAATCGCAAACGAAGTCGTTACGAATACACACACTGCTATTTTGGCACTTGTAGTTCTCTTCAAATGGACAGACTAAAACAGACTAACCAACCATTTCAGAATCCAGATTAGCTATAGTATCAAGAGTGTATAATAGATAAGAGTCTGAAACTCTTAAACTAGCATGTAGAAATCATGCTAGTTATGCTCGGTTCATTAACTCGGAAACCCGCCCCCGTAACGTCCCGGGGAGGTCCCACTTAGCACTAATTACACGCTTTCATATAAGCGTGTGCCACTGCCAGGTGACTGATTGGCCCATTAGCTTAAGGTTACTGTAGGTAATTAGTTACTTTAATTTCAATTAATTATAACTTTTATCAGTTGGGTTAATGCAATTGGAAACGCTAATTGACAACTTTGTGTTACTAGCCCTTTCAATGATATGAAAATTGTTGCAGATTACAAGCAGATACACGCTTATATGAAAGCATGTAATTAGTGCTAGGTGGGACCCTCCTCCGGGACGTTACGGGGGCGGGTTCCGAGTTAATGAACCGAGAATAGCGTAGCATGTTCATCTCTACATGCTAGCTTAAGAGTTTTGTACTGTTATCTATTATACACTCTTGATAGTATATTATTGACATGCATTTCCAATTTATATATGCACAAACACTATACGCGATAACGGCTCTAAATATTGTCGCAGATAAGGTTGGCAGCTAGCTCAATTTTATATTCTTTTCGTACTCTCTTCTCGTTGTCATTATCAACCCTTCGTATTACCAGAGGAGGGGAGACCTACTGCACTTGGATTCGTCTTCTCCGTCTAAACAGTCAAACATTCCATCACAGACTGTGCTGCCTGGAATACATTGTCCTGTTTTGTTGCATCGGATTTGAGAAGTCAAGCATTCTGAAATATTCATAATTTTAGTATGTAAAAAGGAATGCACAAGGTCACTACGGGACTCCTCTCCTAGTGCAGCTTGTGATTAGCCAAATCTCGCTACAGAGTGTCAATCTTCAATAATTGGACCTCAGATATTGCTAAACTTCCCGAGATGGTTAAAAGCTGAAGTATCACGCACTTTTAGCTGTGGGATATACGAGCCCAAATATCTTGCTTCATTGTGCATGCATTGTACTGTATGCATTTCTACATGTATGTACTGTATGCATATTCCTGATGAAACAATGTAATAAATATTACTGCAATTCATTTCGTCTGAATAGTCAGGGCAGTGAGGAACGCTGTCACACAGGTCGTATTGTCCAATAATTAAGCCGTCGTTACATAAAAAGGAACCAGGCAGACGACCTATAATAATACCGTGCACCTTCATTTATAAAAAAATTTGCAGTAAAACGCACGTGAACATAACAACGTTATTTTGTTGCGTCAGGAAAAAGGCGTTCAAGTGCTGCCCTAGGGTGCCCAAATGCTGCTAAAGAAATGGAAAACACCTAATTGCTGGAGCTAAAGGTTGTAAAACTGATTATATACCAGAAATAGTTACTATTAATTTAGAGTTTAAAATTATTCTGCATAAATACAATTGACTACGATTATGGCTACTATCGCCAGAGAGCAACTAGAGGATTTGAAATTTTTTAAAATTTAAAAATAATGTGACAGAATTCTGAATTTTATTATTGAGTTCTCAAGCATTTTGCAATTTATTGAATTATGCCTTTTCTCAAGACTGCGGAAAACAAAAATTTTTATCGTAATTGTTTCGTCGTTTATCACTGGTTCCTTTCCATATTGTATACATTGAATAAAATAATAAATTTTATGCAAAACAAGCATGAATGGGTGCACACCCACTTTCGTAGAATATACATTTACCAAATACCAATATCAATAAACCTTATAATCGTGGACTCTGCAGCTCGCAGTGTCTTCGTCATAATGGAATTTTGGTGATTCACACTGGTACACAAAAGCTAGACAGCTGTTTTCAGGCCTTTTGTCAAAAACATCAATTCGGTGCACTCGGTAAAATTTCAAATTTCAAGCTGGGCGAGCCGATCCGGGCCGAGCAGACCCACTTTCAATATTCTTCCGAGCCGATCCGGTTATGCCCGCGCCGACACGACCACATTTTTACCCGAGCCGAGCCCTCTTATCTCTATGCTTAGCTTAGCCTGTTTTAAATTTGCATATCTCTAAACGAATTAGAGAAAACGAAATTAGAAAAAATTAGAGAAAAGCTCATGGTGAACACGGAGTAGAAATGGTAATAACTTTAATAACTCGTTACAGCTTGTATTTTAGAAACAAATGTGACTATTATTAATGCATGTTAAAGATTAGCAAGTAAAATAATATTTCGTAGACTGTTTCAAATACCTGTGCAGTTGGCTTCATCAGCACCATCTGTACACTCTGTTCTACCATTGCAGACGTCGGCTCGCCGTATACAATTGCCATCACCACAGATGAACTTAGGCAAATAGCAAGCTAAATGTAATAGTTTTATATTCAAAGAAATATTACTAATTTTCGGTATTTATGTAATAAAATAGGTTTGCACCTGAGGGTTAATTTAGTCAAAGTACTGCCATTAGATGGCTATATGATTCCAGGGGAATTTACGCCTCCAACCCACAGAACAACCAGTCTATTACGTGGTTCTAGATTAGATAAATGATACCAACTCAAATGTTGATATCTCTTCTTCAGGTATGAAATTTTCTGTCATAACACAAAAATAAAGTTAACGCTATGAAGATAGGATCGTGATTGCACTGATACCCTAAAAAACAGTACTCAATTTCAGCTTGCTTAAAGGTGCTGGTTCGGGTTCGTGTATTTTGGGCTTTAAAAGCGCAATTGTCGTTAAAATTCTTTCAAATTTGCTACAATTACATCATTGAGCCTAGAAAAGATTTTAGAAAAGTAGCGGCGTGAAAATTTGAGTTTTGGAGAAATTTGCTTTAATCCGCCATAACTTGCACTATGGGTACCCTACACCAATGCACTTATAATCATTCGAATCAACTCACCAAGACCTACAACTTTGCTCTTGACAGTATGCTTCGGCTCCTTCGGCTCCTGGGACAATTGCCGAGGACTATGTTTCAAGGTTTCGCGTTTTGTTTTTCTGTTCGAGAGAAATAAGCATCCAAACTTGAAAATTTTGACGAAAATCAGACAAAACGTACATTTTTTCAAAACCTTGAGCTTTCCTGACCACTAAAAGATTTAAGAAAAAATAGCCCTCGGGAAGACGTTTCTTCTGAAGCCTGAACCGGTCGCCCTTCTTTATAGCTTTCCCACATTTCGAGGAATCCATGTTTAAAAATTGTTTTCTTGTTATCGCATGTTCAAGTCGAAGCGTTGAAATGAGACAGGTATACCCCATCTAGCGGTAACAAGCACATTCTAAGCTTTAAAGTGATATAAAAATTATCGTTGAATTCCAAGAACTGAGCAAATTACAGTCTTTCAAAATTTGCTGCAAATACCCGAACCAGCACCTTAAGCTTGCTAGCTAATCGAGACATCCGTTTATCCCACTTCGTTAACTTCACTGAAACCGATCTACTAGTAATTCTTTTGCGGAAACAAACATGAACACGCATTTTTGGTCAGTTTAAACAACGATTATTATAAAACCAACAGGTTCACAATTTAAATAAAAAGAGTTTTACAGGAGAAACGATTTGGAAACATACAATTTCATAAGTTTCCCACTTTCGCAAGAAGACAAATTTTAACAAATTACATCCCGTGATAAGACTCTGGACAAAACTAAAAAAACAACCAATACTATAACAATGTAGCTCTCAAGTAGAATCACTGCCACCTATTATGCGTGTGGACTTCACAAAACTTACAACTTCAAACTCAACCACTTCCCACTAACTCCCAATAAAGGTCAAATCCAAGACAGCAAAATACAATATAAAATAGGTAGGGTTCAGTAAAAGAGAAGAAAAGGGGCTCACTGTTAGAAAAACAGCCAATGAATCTCTCTGGCCAGGAAAACTACAACCGGCTCCCGGTTGAAATAGGAACTATAAGGCAAGCTAACAACTTGAAAGAAAGATCACCAAGATTCCAACAAGAAGACACAACCGTCCTTGATCGAATCTGCCCCAAGACTCAAGACTTGGGGAAAAAAATTGTTCCTGGGTGAGTCACCCAGGCTTATCCTTTTTGTCCTGACTGAAATTGTCAGTCAGCATTTGTGGTAAACGTTGGGAATATTGTGAAAGTGGCCAATCAAACCAGGGGTCACAACACAAATTGCCCATAATTAACTTTTACCAATTGCCAACGTATCAATACTTAGGAGCATAGGTTAACGCGGGGGGTATGGGGGGGGTCCAAGCCCCCCCCCCCAAACCGGACAAGGTACAAGCCCTACCGCCGTCGTGGGCCAAGGGGTAACGAAAAAATGGCCAAGGGGCAGGCAAAAATACCCGGAAGGCCGGAAGAATTAGTTTTTACACTAAAATTTCAAAAAATATCCGGCTTCGCCGGACTTTTTTAGCAAAAATGTTTAATTTTTCAGAAAAATTGGGCAAAATTTTGAAATTTTTTAAAAAAATTGAAGATTTCTTGCAAATTTCGATAAAAATTTGCAAATTTTAATAAAATTAGCAGTAATGTTTAGAAAAATTTTACAAATTTATTCTTGAGGTACAAGCCCCCCGAAAAATTTTTGCTCAAGGTACAATCCCCCTAAAAATTTTCTGGGACAAGCCCCCCAGGACCCGACCCTATGTTAATGTATGCTTAGGAGATATAATTAATCAAACCAGCAAACAGTTTATCAGTTTCGATTTACTAACTTACTAAATTCCTTCGCTTTATTCACTAAATTCATTTTCAATTTTCTCTCTTTGTGAAGACTAGCAAGCTTACATAACGCAGGCGATGCAGGGGTCCTTAAGACCGACAAAAAAATAAAAATATACAGACAAAAATCGAGCCAAAACGAGGATACCAATCACATTTCACACAATAAAAGTCTGTGAAGTAATAAGAGGGGAGCAAAATATACAGACAAAAACAAAACAAAACTGCATCCACCAATCCGGCGTTTGCCAAAGTGATTTTTTATATCAAAAGGAGTCAATCCTTGAAACCTTTTAGGCGGAAGGAGCAAACCAGGGGCAACAGTACTACTCAGCTATTAATTCATTACGGACAACGGTACTTTTTAGGCAAAAGGAAGAAACCACAGGGTACATTACCACTTTAGATTTACACACACACACACACACACACACACACACACACACACACACACACACACACACACACACACACACACACACACACACACACACACACACACACACACACACACACACACACACACACACACACACACACACACACACACACACACACACACACACACACACACACACACACACACACACACACACACACACACACACACACACACACACACACACACACACACACACACACACACACACACACACACACACACACACACACACACACACACACACACACACACACACACACATATACATACATATACATACATATATATATACAAGTGTTCACTACAATTAACATCCGACTTCCGTCATTTGACGACACATACGACGTGCCACTCCTTTAGAGTCAGTAGGGAGCGGGGTCACGGAATCATGGTGACTGGAGTCTAGTCTAGAGATCGAGATCAGAAGGTGAGTTGAGGATGCCGTGGAGACCAGATTATGGCCGGACAAGATCGGGCGGAACTGAGTATAGTTCCATGGCAACAGAATACGGGACCACTGAGCAGACGGATCATGGGATACGGTCTGACAAGCAAACGCTGAGTTACAGGCGACAGGGATGCGGGTTGACAGGCAAGCGCTGAGGTACCATCCGGAGATCGGATAATCCCTAACCAAAACGGAAACTATTGCTGAGAACAGCCATAGAATCACACACAAATAAGTAACATTATATATGGGTAGCTAGCATGGACGTCTAGCTATCACCTTTAACTGATTTCATTCCGACCACCACTGAGGTGAATCTTTGCTAAATGTTTCTTATTTCCTTTTCTAATTTGTAACCATTTATGACCATCAAAAATTCTTAGCGAATGTCTGTTACGTTTTCACATCACTACCGACCGATTACAGATATATGTGGAGGATAGAAAATTTGAAATGTTAGGTCCAAGATGGAATGCGAATTTTTGATAATGATTGGTAATCGATGTTGCATTACTTGATATAGAAAAGTTTGCTAAACTGTACTTGTGTATGATTTTTTACTGTACTTGTGTATGATTTTTACTGTACTTGCGTATGACTTCTTGCGGTTGACTATTTCTTGGGTTTGACCGTCGTTTGTTGACAACTTTGAGCTTAATTAGCTAGGTCTGTGTATGATTCTTTAAGTGGATATGTTGGGTTTCTGGAAATAGTTGATCTGATTGTAGGATGTCGTCTCCAGTTTTCGGTGGATGATTGAAGTTGTGCGATGAACAGTATTTGATTTGATTTCTACTTTTGGGAGAAGATGTTGAAAAGAAAGTCCATTTAAGAATTTATGGTTCTGTTTACGAAAAAGATCAAAATTTGGGGACTTATCTCCCCAGGAAACTAAGTGGGGTTAATGCGTCCAAGTTTGAGATTTTTGGGAGCCTCCTTCACCCCGAGAGCCGAGTTCATACGTCACAGAGAAGTGACGTATGATAACACACACACACACGAGAAACGCACTACACGAAAGGGAGCCGCAAGCTCCGCCTTACACGTCACGCACACATGATTGACAGGTCTTCCCCAAAACCTAAAATTTCCCCAAATTTTCAAATCAGTCGTGGTTTGGCAGCCCCAGAGTTCAGTTGTGTCTTTTCTGACTTGTTCTTGATTTTGCTTGTCAGCGCGGATTTGTTGTGACCGAAGGCCCGTGAGGGGAGATACCGGTCAGTCACTGTGGATTGAGAATACGGTCTTTCTGCTGACCGATTTGTATTGGGCTAGCCACGACTCGACAGTCTATTTGAACCATTTTCTGCATTTTCTGGTTTTTACCCCGTGAATCGTCTGCACCCATTTCCGGAGGACCTGCCAATTGGACACAGCACACGCGGATTCGGAGCAACAAGGTAGCTCAATTTGTAAGTTTGTTTGATGGAGGTTTGAGAGAGAGCTTATTCGCCAAGAAGTTGAGTTTTTAAAGAGTTTTCTAAAAACCTAGGATTGTGCAGGGATAACTGTAAACCGTTCTACTGTGTATTGTGTGCCGTGCCTACTGTTCCTTGTCATATTTGTATTGTGATGTTCACTGATAACCTTAGTATTGTGACTGTCGTGATAACTGTTACCTATGCTTGTTAAACTGTAGATAATCTTATATTGTATGTAATTATAATAATACCTATTCCATTAAAATAATAATTTAAATTAGTTGAATTATCCATTGGCTTAACCTGCGTCAGAGCGAATGAGTATTGAAACTTAGATAGGTAACTTCAGGAAGTCTGTGAATTTAAAGTTGGTCTGAGTAAATCTGTTAGTAGAGCAGATTTAAAGCTGTCAATCTGTGACCCCTGTGATCGTCGATAAGAGAATTGGGAGGCTTGAAAGTCAATAGTTAATAAGGGAAGATAGAGAAATTACTAAGAACTGAAGAAAAACGACCCCCAACTACCCCTTTCTTTACACGTGGAGCCCGCCTTTGGAGGAAAAAATATTGGAGTTTTTCAAACAGGATTTTTAGAAAGGTAATTCGCAACATTCTTCAAGTTTGTTTTCTCTGAAAATTCTGGGCTCCTAATTTTTTCCAAAAGAACTCACTATTTTAATAGATATCGAGGTGTAACTGTGTGTGTAACGAATAAGTGACCTAACAATAATACATTGTCTCATAACCTAGTTGTTTAGTTAGGTAAGATAACTTTACGTAATATTAAGAATGCCCGATCCTGCAGAAACGGGAGGGGGAACATCTCCCAACCCACCTGAGCAGCCAGAGTCTCCTCCGTCCACGCCGCCACCGGCTGGACCCGAAAATATTGCTTTAACTGCTTTGACGAAAACTTTAACCGAATTTAATGCTGTAGTTAGAGCCCAAGGGGTGGCCACTGCTTTCAGTTCAGTTCCCATACACCATGGTCACTCCTCGGAATCTTTTGAGGAGCACGTCGAAAAATATGAGAGGTTTTGTAGCGTAATGAATTTTGATGAATGGCAAAAAGTGCATACTTTCTCAAGTTCTCTGAAAGGGCGTGCTCTTGAACTCTTCCGTTCTGTGCCCAAGGACAGTAGGGGTAATTGGACTGAACTGATCGCAGAGGCAAAGAAGATTATGGTACCCCCACACACAGCCCTTCACGCCTCGTCCCTAATGTTTCAGGTAAAACAGGAAAAAGGAGAGCCAGTGGCTGACTACTTAATGCGCTTGAATAGGTATGCTCGCCTCAGCTTTAAGGAGGAAGATGGGTTTTCTGACAAACAGGTCGAGCTGTTAAAACTACGTCTGTTTCTTTTCGGATTGAGAACTGATCTTAAAAATAGAGTACCGCCCGGATGTTCTACTTTAGCTAAGGCAGTAGAGAGAGCGCAGTTAGCTGAAGGAGAGTACCCTGGGGAGGGCTATCCGTCCTTTCTGGAGCCAAATTTCAGAGCCGAACAGGATGCTCCTGCGGCAATTGCCGAAGCCGAAAAAGCTGTCAGAGATTTACAAGTCCGTTTTGAAAAATTTGAGGCTGAAAATTCTAAGAAATCGTCCGGTGCGGGAAAAAATGAACGTTCTCGAGATTTACCGCCCGGTATTACCTGTTTTAATTGCAACAAACCCGGTCATGTCCCAGCCGTGCCGACAGCCGGGAGGAGGAGCTTATCAGGCCAGAAATCAAAATTTTCAGTCTAACCGCGGCTCTTTTCGAAATTCTGATCGAAATCGAAATCATGACAACCGGGGAGGGCAAGGGCGTGACAGCTATGATCGCGGCAGATATAACGATAATAATGGAAACGGCAATAAGGAACGCTATGATAATAGAAATAATAGGAATTATGATAGTCGAGATAACAGAAATTATGGGCATAGGGACGATAGGAACTATGACCAGCAGTATAGGAATGAGCGTTATCGTCCTGACAACCGGCGGGACAATGGCCAGCAGCCCGATCGGAGGGATCAGCGGTCTGATCTCCCCGCCGAGATGAGACGCGAATATGGACCGAAATTCGCAGTCTCTCGGTCCAGAGCACAGGAATCTGGGCACTACAATGACAGCCCAGGGAGAGGCCGAAATTATTCAGGGTCCTCTGCTTATTCAGGCAGTGATCGCTCAGAGTATTATGACCGCCGGCCACACTATGGCCGACAACCTCGGTCTGATTCCGGATCGGCTGGCCGGTACTCTGCTTGTTCAGTGCGGGCAGTCTCTCCTCAATGTATGCGACACGCCAAGAGGTGTCTCACATCCCCGCATTTTTCGCATAAAGTTTTAATGTGTCGACAACCAATGATTTGTACCTGTCGTCCGGCTCAATACGAACCCCCTTGTTTCTTGAGGGGTGCACTCACACCTAGTACTATGACCTCTACTGACGAGGAACTCTTTATCCCAATCTCTAATTCGGAGGAGGTAAAACCGCGAAATTATGAAAGTTTTCGTGAAACCGAATTGACCAGTGAAACGCATACAATCGCAATCCAGTGCGAACTGTATTCTGACAAATTGCTGGAGACTCTCGAAAACGAAATTCAGGAACCACAGAGTTTTGACTTTTCACTATTACTAATACCCTTTCTGTCTATTTTCGCTGCTGCACGATCATTGAGGAAATTTAGCACGCCCGTTTTTTGGCTTCTGATGGGTCTACTGCTGTCGACCGCTAATGCTCAATCGACCGCGGACACTGAGTCGTCTCATTTTTTGGCTGATGAAATAGCTAAAATAGGTACGGTTGTTTTGCCCCGCGGGGGTGCGGTATTGAGTCCTGCAGGTATAGGCGTTATATCTCAGAAAACTGAATATCTAGCTTTGATTGTGCAACTGGCTGTACCTCCGATCTCCCCTCAGTGGAAACCCCCCGAATGGGCTAATGAGGAGGACTGTATTGACCTCAATACAGGTAAAACTAAGACCGATCAATACTGTGTGCGAATGATTAACCAGAGTTGTCCTCAACACGATTTTCTGGAACAGGAAATTGACCAGATAAAAGCGGAGTACCGGAAACTGTACTCGGGCGTTTTGAACACAAATTTCTACTCCAAATTACTAGCTAGCTTATGTCGATCCACTCCTGGGGTTTGTACTTCCTATCCACCTATAGAGCCGGGTAGGCAGCGCCACAAACGTTTTATTGAATTCTTACTAGCCGGTGCATTGGGCATAGGTGGTATAGCCAACAGTTTGTCTAATTCCTATGACCTAGGTAAGCTAGATGCTAAGGTAAATGCCGTGGAACAGGGATTTCACATTCTTCGGGATGAGCAGATCAAAATTACGGATTCGGTTCGGAAAATTGTGCACGCAAACGAACAAGTTTACGCTTTTTTACATCACACAGTTCAAGATTTGACCACGCTCATCATTCGTGCAAGGTGCTCTAATTTCTCGTACATGCGACAAATTTACATGCAATTGCTAGCCCACATTTTCACTTCTTCCCTACGTGAGGGTTTAAATTCTGTAATGCATGCTGGATTGCGTTCCGAAATAACTCCTGGACTTGTTAATTTGCAGACTCTGAAGGGGATAATTAAAACACATCCTTCCTTGCGTAACTCTTTGTTAAGCCAGGAACCAAGTCTTATTTATCAATTCGGTAAAGTTTATCCTATTAAGATTGATTTCAATTCGCTCCGGTTCGGATTTATGCTTGAAATCCATGTACCACTGGAACAGGAAGTAAGACCACTGTATGCAGTACACAACTTAGGATATAACTCTAGGTTGCACGGCATCACCACTCTAGCTCCTATGCCGGACTATGCTCAACGGTTGGATTCCGGTGAAGTCCGCGAGATCGATGTAACTGAATGCAAAACCGCACCCGGCTTATGGTTTTGCCCCCCAAACGCCATAGTTACAAGTCTAAGAGCCAAATGTCTCCAAATTCTTATTTCATTCTCCGAAGATAGGGTAGAGAAAGAGTTCATCACCTGCAAAGACTATGTTATGGTGAAGGACTTGGACAATTCCACCGAATACCGTACAACGCCTGCAGGAGTTCTCATTCGGACTAACTATACCGAGGTTATAGTAGCTAGGTCACCGTCTCTTAACCATGTGGCTGAAGGAGAAAGAGTTGCAGTGCCAGAAACGGGCACTCTCTGGTTCGAACACGGCCGCTATCTGCATCTCATCATAGGTAACACTATTCTTACCAGTACTTTAGGAATCGCCAGGACTACTGTCACTTTAGCAGATCTTAAGGAAACGGTCGTGCCCGCCCCTTTAGGTAGGATACCTTTACATTTCACTGAGTTATCAACCGCTGAATACGAGAATGAACAGGCCCGGAACCTAATACAGGACCAAATGAAGGAGTACGTACACTTGCCTTTCGTACCCTTACAACTTAACCATGGGCTGTTTATGGTAATAATTATTGTAGTCATCGGATGTATCATTGTGTTTTGGGTCACGCCTTGTGGTCGTAAATTCAGAAGTCGGATTCGAGGTAAGTGTCACAGCAAACCTGACACTAACGCAGCAGCCCCGGTAATCTCCGCGCCTATAGACGGCCGCCGATTAACGGAACGACTTTTTAGCGACGACGAGGAAGAAGCTCCTATAGAATTGGGCTCCCTAGCCGTAAATGATGAACGGATCCCATTACGATCTGTCAATAGATCCCTAGACTACGATAAGCTACGTAAGGCTGCCAATAGGTGTCAGGCTACTTCTAAAACCATCTCTAGGGATACGTCTTACGCTTCTTCTATGTCAAATTATAACGCTAAGGACAGTGAGGCTTCTGCCCACCTTCTGTCAGATGAGCGAAATGACTGTGCCTCTCCCACTATAGATATGAGTTTAGATAAGAAACATAGGAATGAGCGGCATATAGTTCGGTTCTCGTGCCAACGGCCACTTGAGAAACAAGACTCAGGAGATGAGACCACCGACTCATCACTAGTTTCTTACTCTGACGCAGCAACGAGCCCTCTAAAACGCCGAGTCTCTCACTCCGCTGCTAGCACCGGGAATTCTCAGGTTCAAACACGCTCCATCGTAGGGAATCCTAATAGAACTGTCAACGCGCACTCTGTACTTATGGTACGAACGGTACCTCTGCTCATGACGTTACTGATCTTAGGACAAACTGTAGATGCCTTGTTTGACACGGGATCGCTTGTCTCAGTCATGACTACCGGGCTAGTGCGACAACTCAAACTAGATGTGCTTCCGGTAGAAATACCACAATACTTGCAAACTGCTAACGGTGGGAAGTGTGAAATTATAGGGACCGTAACCGTACCTGTTTTATTTCATAGGAATCGGGAATCCTTACCTATCCAAGATTGGACCTTTGTTGTGGTAAACAAAACAACCTCACCGTTGACTGCATTCTAGGATCTGATTTTATGACCAGTTTTCCCGGGGAAATCTCACTTGACCTGGGACAACACACTATCACTTGGCCTACCCAAAGTGGGAACAGTGTCACAGTTCCTCTAAAACTACCTTTAACACACCGGAATCGTGAAGTACACCTAATAGGTACTTTGCCCTCCCAAACTAGAAAGGATGGGAAACATAGTGTAAACACTCCAGTCCTACACCGACCGCTGCCCATGATTTTTGTGAATTTAAACGGGCGCCCTATACAGACCTTAGTCGATACAGGATCAAACTTGAGCTTGATGAGTGAAAGCTTGGCTAACTTCTTGGAACTAGCTATCAAACCGCTAGCTCACCCGCCTTGCGCTGAGGGCATAAACGGTCAAACTTTGAAATTTAGAGGTGTTGTCAAATTACCTGTAGAATTCTATGACTCTCCGGGGATTAAAATTGAACATTCTTTTCTGGTTCCTAAGGGTTTAGCCGAGGACTGTCTTTTGGGGACTGATTTCTTGCATGAGCATGGTGGGGATCTCAACCTTAGTTTTCACAAGGGAGAGCTGAGTTTGCGGAAAGCTGGTAAACCCCCCATGGTAGCTAAGCTAATACAGCAATCCCCGGTTACAGAGACTGCTTATCGGGTGTCTGCTATGAAGCAAGTCACCATTCCCCCATATGCTGAAGTAGCCGTACCTGCGCTAGTAGAAATCGTAGAGTCATTTAAGTATGACGGATTATTTGAACCGGACGTAACTAGGTACGATGAGAATGCCGGTAAAGTTCAGGCACTCCCCGCCATGGTAGATTTGAGATCACGCTGTATACCGGTACTCATGCGTAACGGAACTGGGCAATCAGTGACAGGTAATGTAACGCCTCGTAATCGGGCGTTACGTAGGGAACCACAAGTCAAATACGAGGAGGTCGTCAACGAATACGGGGAAGTCGTGAAGTTAGACAAGTTTAAATCTAATCCTAAAACGAGACGGGAGGGACACTACTTTCGAATAAATTCCTTGAAAAACATTGAATCATGTTCTGTGAAAGACCTGCCCGAAGCCATGCAGGCAATTTCGTTTGATGAGGGCACCTTGAATGCAACTGAAAAGGGACAATTTTTGGGGCTTCTCCGCCAAAACAGGCATTGTTTCTCACAACATTCTTTTGATATAGGGAAATGTACCATTTTCAAAGCACACATCAACACTGGGGATGCGAAACCTATTTATGCTACACCTTATCGTCTACCTGTACATCTGCGACAGCCTCTGTTGGAAGAGTTGACCGAAATGCTGAAATACGGCTTAATCCGTCCGTCTACTAGCCCATGGAGTTCCCCCATGATTTACGTACCCAAGCCAGGTGGGAAGTTACGACTATGCGTTGACTTTAGACGAGTAAACAAAATTAGTGATCCTGATATTTACCCGATTCCCCGCATTGATGATATTATGACCTCACTCAAGGGTTCAAAGTACTTCTCTACGATAGATTTAAGCAAGGGGTTTGACCAAATTGAATTGGACGAAGATTCTAAAGCTAAAGCCAGTTTCAATACCTTTCACAGGCAATTTGAATACAATGTCTTGCCGTTCGGGCTAAAATGTGCACCTGGCAATTTTCAAAGATGTATGGAGCGAATTTTGGGAGATTTGCAATGGAAAAAGTGTATTATCTACATTGATGACATTTTGATCTTCTCTAAAACTTTCTCTGAGCATCTCGAAATTATGCAGGAAGTTTTTGATCGACTACGGGCTGCCGATTTGAAAATGAATCCGGGAAAGTTTCATTTCCTCAAAAAGTCTGTCACCTATCTGGGACATATTATTTCTGAACAGGGAGTTGAACCTTTGAAGGAACGAATTCAAGCGATACATGACTTAGCCGTACCTAAGACGCTTAAGGATGTAGAGAGTTTTCTAGGAATGTGTGCTTATTATGCCAAATTTATCAAGGGATTCGCTCATCTCGCCTCCCCCTTATATTCTCTTAAGAAAAAAGGAGTACGGTTTGTGTGGAATAATACACACCAACAGTCTTTTGAATCGCTCAAAAAGAGTCTTGTCGAAGCCCCCGTGCTTGCCCACCCCGATCTAGCTAAGGGATTTGTTTTACATACTGATGCATCTGATCTGGGTTTGGGAGCGGTTCTATCGCAGGAACAAGATGACGGAAAGTACCATCCCGTTGCTTATGCGGCCAGATCTCTTAAAAAGTATGAACGAAATTACTCCACACACGATAAAGAATGTTTAGCTATGAAATTTGGTATCGAACACTTTAGACATTATGGCGGACCGCCTTTCACTCTTTTTACGGATCATTCGGCTCTGCGTTGGTTAATGGAACACCCCCCCCGCGAAACTCACGACTAGCTAGGTGGCAAATGACCTTCTCTGAGTATGACTTTGAAATTAAGCATAGCAATAATCCTCAATTAAGGAATGCTGATGGACTATCTAGGAACCCCTTGTTTGCAGATGTAGCAAGAGGGTTACCTGGAGAGGAACAGAACGGTAATCGACAATCGGTACGGTTTCACCAGGAAGATAGTGATGATTTAGTAGCCCATATCAATTCTGTGGTTGTCAAAGGGGAAGGAAGGGAAAGTCGTACTTTTCAATTGCCCAAGATTTCGAAGGCCCAGGCTAAAAAGAGTGTCACTACTGTGCGCTCCAAAGTTTCGCGCATTTCTCTACAGTCAGAATCTGAAAATTCGGAAGAAAGTCAACCGTCCCCTCAAAAACAACCCAAAATTCGTTCTCCGGTGTGTGACATTTCAGACAGTGAACACGCCAGCAAGCCAAAGCTTGCCAGTTTAAGAAAGAAACGTGACATCTGCCCCTCCTCCACTTCTGAGGAAGAACCAGTAAGGGAAGAGTTCCGCTCCGCAACCGGTCGACCCAAACGAAAGGAACACGCGCATATAGTCTTTAGCCAAATGTTTGATGTTGCAGTACGCGATAAGTCTAACGTCACCCTTAATCCAAAGTCTTGGAAAAAGTTGCAGCAGTTGCAAGCTGAAGATCTTTTATTGGGCGAAATTATCGAGTATAAAGTTAACAAGAATCTACCCAGTAACTTTAATCGCGCTGTCCGCATAGCGGCGCTCTCTGAACACTGCGATATGAGGGATGGGGTTTTGGTACATCTCGAAAGGTTTAGGGACACCGTGCTCGAGGTATTAGCTGTACCAGAAAGTTTGCGTTCCGAAGCTCTTGCTGCTTGTCACGATAGCCCCTATGCCGCACACGGCGGTTGCAATAAAACCTCTTTTCGACTCGCCGAACATCTTTGGTGGCCAGGCATGCATGCTGATGCTAAACAATGGGTTAAATCTTGTCCTCGATGTCAAAAAAGAAGGGGCCCCCAAAAAATCCTAAAGCCTTGTTAAGACATGCTCCGCTCCCTGTAGAACCTTTTGAACGAGTTCACTGCGATTTAATGGATATCTCAAAAGCGTCTAAAAGCGGCATGAAGCACATACTCAGTTTTATTGACGCGTTCTCCAAATACGTGATTGCTGTGCCTATCAAGAATAAGCGCGCTTACACGATCGCTCAAACTTTCCTTGAGTTCATTGTTCTGCAGTACGGGTCGCCGAAAGAATTAGTCTCTGATCAAGGTAAGGAATTTGTGGTCGCGCTAAATAAAGAAATTTGCGCTCTGGTTCAAACTCGAAAATTGGAAACCACGCGCTACCGCCCTGCCGCTAACGGTCAAGTCGAGCGCTGGCACCGCACACTGTTAGACATGTTAAGTACTGTTACTGAAAACCACCTGGAATGGGATAACATGGTACCTTTTTGCCAAATTGCCTGTAACACTTCAGTAAACGCTACCACCGGTGAAACGCCGCATTATCTCCTGCATGCATGGGACCCTGTATTACCTAGTGCCACAAATGTAGTTATACCTACTGATCGTAAGTATGCCGGATTCGATTACGTTAATAATGCAACGGAAGCTCTTCAACTAGCCTGGTCACTCGCCCGAGAAAAGACGGGAGCGGCCCAGGAAACGCAAGATCGAAATTATAACCGTAACGCTGTAGAACCCACTTTCCGCGTAGGGGATTTGTTTATGATTAAAGCCTCTAATGTAGCTAAGAAAGATCAGGTGTATAAGTTGTTGGATAAGCGTATAGGACCTTACCGGATTGACAAGATCTTCGGTGGTGTCGCCGAGGTGTATCCCGCTGGCAACCGACGCGCCAAACGGATTAAGGTACAATTTAACAACATGGTACCCTGTGTTGAGCCGCGTGTTATTACGGCTCCCACCCACCAACACGATGGGGACTCAACCGACACGTCTGATCACTCTGTATGTGAAATTTCTAAAATACCTGACTCAGGACAGTCTGTCCCGAAGAAAGACTCTCTACTCGGTCACCCTACACAACCTGAAAAGAAAGAAAATAAACGTTTACAGATTGAAAAGGAGAAACCCAAGCCAACCGTTCCTGCAAGATCAAAAACACCTGCCGACCTAGAAAACATTAAACCACCCAAACCGGAACCCGTTCGGAGGAGATCTTCTGCCAGATTGGCGGAGAAACACCGTGTTCCTGAACCACCGCAGGAACCCAAATTGGAACGCTCGCCACTGTCACCAAAATAGCAGAAAAGTCTGCCCCCATTGCATATCAAATATCCGGACTCCGAATCGGAATCTGACAGCGCACTCATTTTCTTAGGAGATGAGCCTCTCTCACAGGAAGCTGATCCAGAGTTATACCAACGACGAAACTTCTTTAATCCTATTGATGGAGATTGGCAAAAACGCATTGCACGGACTTACGGTCTGACACGAGTTACCCGGAATGCTGGGTCATATGCCTCTGTATGAACCCTATGAAGTGATAGACGCATTAGGAGATGGGAATTGCTATTATAGGCTTTATCCTTAGCTATTACCGGTCTGGAAGATTCCTGGAGGAATATTAAGCGGGGACTCCTTGAATTTTTGGAATCTAACGAACACAAGCGGCGTTTTCAAGCCATGTACCCAAAAATTAATGAGGTAAAAGAGAGATTAACCAAAGCTGCTAAATATGCCACTGATGATGAGATCTTTCTAACTGCCGCCTGGTTAAAAACGACCATCATGCCTTACGTTTTAATGTTTTCTTAATATGGTAAACTTTGGGCTTGGCAACTCTTTCCCCCCACTGCCCTTTTAGGGAAACAGGTCAAAACTGAACAAAACTCCCTTTACATCTATAACATTAATAGCGATCACTTCATGGTGGTATTATCTGTTCGCGAACCTCTCCATGGGAGTTGGCCCACTGGCAAGGCCCCGAAATTAAGTGTACTCGAACTAGTTACTAGTTCCTCTAACTCTTCCTCGCCTACTGAAGCTACGGCTAAACAAAACGCTTTAAAAGCCCAACCCGATTTTGAACGAATGTTTTCTGAAAGTCCACTTTTCTCAGGACCTAACGCCATTTTTAGAAACCCGTTTCGAAGATTTCAACGTTCCAATGAATCTTCGGATGAACGACGCTCAGGTCCGTCTGAGAGGTAGTCTTAGACGCTAAACAATACTGTGATCTGTACCATAATTTCTGTAATATAGTTATTCCCGTGATTTAGTTTGTATAGATAAGATAACTAGTATCATGTAAATGTACACTGTATGTAATAACCTTGTATGGTGTTTCGCACCCTAAACTGACATGCGGGTAAGGAGTTGACCGTTAAACTTTGACGACTAATTGCTATTTTGCATACTTTCATTGTTCTACTCAGTCAACCCATCCTTACTGATGTAGACTTAAAATTATCCAGTCGTCGGTCAACCCTTCTGGGCCATGATGCCCACTAGAAGCTCCGGTAGCAGCTTCCGGGATTCACAGCTTCTGAACAAGTGCTGCACAGAAAATCCAAGGTTTACAACCTTAACAAAAACATGTTACAAAATGTTAGTTAAAAATAACCAAAAATAAACCGGCAGTCAAAAGAAACTGCCACAAACTTACTGTTCGAACTATTTGCTTATCTTGTATGGTTGTCCAACTGTAAATAAGATTTCTATTTGACAAAAGCGCAAAACCCTACTATAAAAAGTAACATAAAGTTCAGAAAAATTCAAAAACATCTGAAAACCTTTTCTTAAATACTCTTTGATCATTGTTATTATGTATTGCTTGTTAGCTAAGTAATCTGGCCGAATGGTGACTGATACCTTTGTTGAATGTTAGCATTACTTAGATAAACCGACGGAAACTAGAATGTTGATAGAGATATACTCAAACACTCAAACGAGACGTAAATGTTATGCATAAAGGGACATAACCTGCCTGGATTAGGGCCTAGTGATTTGTAGTCATAACCGTGCGAATACGATCAATTTTTACTTCAGGTTTTGTGTCTAATCAGCCATGGCTCCTAGAGCCCCCACCCGTTGTGCTCCGGCGCCTGACCGCGATCCCACAGATGATACGCCGCCCGCGCCACTTACCTTATATTGTCCGCCTGAGATGCGAGGTCCGTATCGAGACTATGATTGTTTGCCTGAGGGTTTAAAGATGCTGCGCGGAACTGTCGATATTTTTACAGACCCAGAAAAATATGATATGTTTGAGTCAAATAAGCGAATACATTTGACTAGCCCACAGGTTGCGCAAGTTGCTACGCTGGTATGTACGGTATGTTTCTGGAGATTCGGTTTAAGTTACTACGGAGTACCAGTAACTGTTTACCCAGTAAGTGATGAAGTCCGTAAGTCTCGCTTACCTGCAAAACAGTATTGTCGTTCGTCCGTGTCGTCGTATGGTGGTGGTATGTGTCGTTGTCCCAATATTAACTGTCAAGCTGTAACTGTGATCTTGTTGCAACAATTCAGTGGTTGGCCCCTTGGCCTGGAATTTAGGGCACTGTCTAATGATACTGTTCGCGCGGTGCGCGAGGTCGTTGTCCAACTGTCCGAATACTTACCGTCTGACCTTTATGATTTTCGCATGTGTATGGTGGGGGATAGCACAGATTATTATCCTAATATTTTAAGTTTTCCTGGAGTGCAGTGTGCTTATCGCCTCATTTAAGTTCAGTTTTGTCAGCAATTCCTTAGTTTACAACAAGAAAGAGTTTAGTTTAGTTCTAACCTTTAGTTTTGTCCTGTCCCTTTGCATTGTCATATTTTGTGCAATTCCTGCTAGCACTTCGAGTTACTTCATAGTGGTATGTATATTTCAGAACCATGCCTCAGAACCAGCTCAGCAACTATTTCTACATCTGGATGGACCAGTACGACAATCAGTCGGAGTTCAGTGACGTCTCCTCCGATGTGATCGAAATCGACCCGGACAGTGATGATACCATGTCCACAGATTCTGCCACCTGTGTGACTTCTCCGTCCCTTCCCCCGCAGCCTGCCCAGCCGGTGGCCCGCATCCTGCAGTGCCACTACAGTCCGCCGACCTCCGCCGCGGAGACTATGGATGCCCCCCTCCAGAGGACCGGAGCGGGAACGCACTACCTTGCCCCCCGAGCTGCGGAAATCCCACTATGATGACTGGGTCTACACGTCCCCTACCCACACTGAGGTCTACATTCCCCGGCGGCCCATCTCCATCCTGGGGCTGGAGGTAATTCCGATGAGCACGGTTCTTTGTTTGATGTGTTTTTGGAAATTTAAGTTATCTTTTTACTGTGTCCCTTTTCAGTTCCTCCCCGCTCCCCTCACCCTTCAGTTTGAGAAGTTTCCCGCTAAGGCCCGCTTGCGAGAAGCTGTGCATGCGCTTCTCCCCCTCTCCCCTCCGTTTTTCGTTGTCCCAATCGTTTGTGTGGTGATAAATGTGTTTTGGTTCTGTATGAGCACCCAAGTTGGGGCGCTTCCGGTCGCATGCCTTTTGATCGCCAGCTGCCCCCTCTTATTTCCTTTCTGTTGAATGCACTGCAACGCTCGCACCCGCTCATGCCTGCTAAACTGTCTTCCCATCAGTTTTAAGTTCCTGTTAAACAATAGCTGACCACAGATCTCTAAAAATGTGAAAATAGTGAAGTTTTGAAGAAAACAACCAGATCTGCACGAAGTTCATGAAAATTGGTTTTTTAGAACATTCTACGATTGGCGGTGATCATGAAAACCGTTTAGACGGCAGGTGAGAAGAGTATACACGAGAAAATGAAGTTTTTGCAGTGCTCAGCTACTGTTCTGTCTGTGTCTGTTTTGCTGGTTTCTGTTTCAGTTACACGTTTTTGCCTGGTCTGACAGCTTTGATAGTGGTCCCACTTCCCCGCTGATACGGTTAGTTTACACCGGACCTGAGATTCCCTGTTTCCCCCGTGAGTTTGCTGTCACACCACGCATACACCATTGCACCATACGCGACATCGTTTACTGTTTTCGATTCCTAGATATCATTATTGTACTATTTCTGGTTAGCTTCACTAGTGGGAGTAGAATATCGGATTCTGGCTGATGCTTTAGAAATACGCGCCATTAAGAATGAGGATAACGTTGAATCGTAGAGACCAAAAAAGATAATTATTAAGGAACAAGCATAAATTTTGTATTGTAGCTGTTTTCTGTCCGTGCTTGTCTGTACATATTTTAGCAGTCGTTTTCACCTTTTTTCGCAGTCAGTGATGATTGGACCCTGATCTTGGAACGCGGATCTTCCATCTACCTCGGATACTGAGTTTTACTGTTACTGTTTCTACTAACTTTTCTGTCCACTATGTTTGCTCGTTGCACCTAAAGTCCAAGGAACTTAGCATAAAGAATGATACCGTACAGACGAGTTTTTGATGCATTCTTGAATCTAACGGCCAGTGAGCACGTTTCTTGAGGAAAACAATCTGCTGAAACGTAACTTTACAGAAAATGTGACTGGTACTTAATAATATGAGAGGCATACTTAAATATTCAGTGGTTTAGAGATAAAGAAGCGGAGTACCTTGATTGATTGATTAATTGAACCGCAGTATGATTAGTTACTTATTGTCTTATAAGCTATTTTCTATACCATAACTTATTCCGTACATGGTTCTAATTCTAGGCTGTTTGCTCAGCAATGGCTATTTTTGTTCCTCAATTGTGGTCGTCTTCAGTTGGTCCGTGGTTCGATCCCTTTCTGCTGATTCGGAAGGTCTGTGGTTCGATTCAGCACCCTGCTATCATCTGTCCTGACGCTCACAGGACACTTTTCTTCACATCTTTCAATCCTGATTTCTCTTCTCCACACCAGAACCGTCTGCTGGCAAAATCCGTCCTTGTGGCGCCCCACGTCGGCATCCGCCGACTTCCCTGACCGATGGCACACCTAACGCCACGGTAGTCCCCCCTCACCCCCCCACCAATACCGTCTCAACTGAACACAACAACGGCACGGCGCGGATTCTCACCCGCCGGCCAGGCCAATTGGAATCTCGTGTCCCCAGGGTGGCACTCCTGCACCCACTCCTCCTCCGGCCGATGTGAACTGTTACCGGCCACCAACCATGGCCACTGATTGCAGCCTGGAGCTCTGACCGTGGTAGGTCCCTCTCCGATCATCTCCCCCGTCCCCAACCCCTGGAGCTCTAGCCGTCGTAGGTCCCTCTCCGGCTATCTCCCACAGAAGTCGTTGTCCCATCCCCTGCTGCACTGTACCGCCTGCCGCATACACAGACTGCATCACATTATCACCATTGACAAGAAGAATTGTATGGACTAGTATCTCGTGAACTTTGTAATTTTCGCATCTTACCTGTACAGTTGATTTGTTAGATTTGCTTTGTAAGATTGATGTGGATTTGGAACTGGATTACTATTTTGCATGTACATTTTATCTGCAACTGACCGATACCGTAACTGCTTGTTCATTTCACTATATTTCCCCCCCTAGTAAAAACATACCACATTTTTTGCGGTGGAGAGTGTGGAGGATAGAAAATTTGAAATGTTAGGTCCAAGATGGAATGCGAATTTTTGATAATGATTGGTAATCGATGTTGCATTACTTGATATAGAAAAGTTTGCTAAACTGTACTTGTGTATGATTTTTTACTGTACTTGTGTATGATTTTTACTGTACTTGCGTATGACTTCTTGCGGTTGACTATTTCTTGGGTTTGACCGTCGTTTGTTGACAACTTTGAGCTTAATTAGCTAGGTCTGTGTATGATTCTTTAAGTGGATATGTTGGGTTTCTGGAAATAGTTGATCTGATTGTAGGATGTCGTCTCCAGTTTTCGGTGGATGATTGAAGTTGTGCGATGAACAGTATTTGATTTGATTTCTACTTTTGGGAGAAGATGTTGAAAAGAAAGTCCATTTAAGAATTTATGGTTCTGTTTACGAAAAAGATCAAAATTTGGGGACTTATCTCCCCAGGAAACTAAGTGGGGTTAATGCGTCCAAGTTTGGGATTTTTGGGAGCCTCCTTCACCCCGAGAGCCGAGTTCATACGTCACAGAGAAGTGACGTATGATAACACACACACACACGAGAAACGCACTACACGAAAGGGAGCCGCAAGCTCCGCCTTACACGTCACGCACACATGATTGACAGGTCTTCCCCAAAACCTAAAATTTCCCCAAATTTTCAAATCAGTCGTGGTTTGGCAGCCCCAGAGTTCAGTTGTGTCTTTTCTGACTTGTTCTTGATTTTGCTTGTCAGCGCGGATTTGTTGTGACCGAAGGCCCGTGAGGGGAGATACCGGTCAGTCACTGTGGATTGAGAATACGGTCTTTCTGCTGACCGATTTGTATTGGGCTAGCCACGACTCGACAGTCTATTTGAACCATTTTCTGCATTTTCTGGTTTTTACCCCGTGAATCGTCTGCACCCATTTCCGGAGGACCTGCCAATTGGACACAGCACACGCGGATTCGGAGCAACAAGGTAGCTCAATTTGTAAGTTTGTTTGATGGAGGTTTGAGAGAGCTTATTCGCCAAGAAGTTGAGTTTTTAAAGAGTTTTCTAAAAACCTAGGATTGTGCAGGGATAACTGTAAACCGTTCTACTGTGTATTGTGTGCCGTGCCTACTGTTCCTTGTCATATTTGTATTGTGATGTTCACTGATAACCTTAGTATTGTGACTGTCGTGATAACTGTTACCTATGCTTGTTAAACTGTAGATAATCTTATATTGTATGTAATTATAATAATACCTATTCCATTAAAATAATAATTTAAATTAGTTGAATTATCCATTGGCTTAACCTGCGTCAGAGCGAATGAGTATTGAAACTTAGATAGGTAACTTCAGGAAGTCTGTGAATTTAAAGTTGGTCTGAGTAAATCTGTTAGTAGAGCAGATTTAAAGCTGTCAATCTGTGACCCCTGTGATCGTCGATAAGAGAATTGGGAGGCTTGAAAGTCAATAGTTAATAAGGGAAGATAGAGAAATTACTAAGAACTGAAGAAAAACGACCCCCAACTACCCCTTTCTTTACATATATCTCTTCCAATACCGTGTTAGACTTCATCAGTAACATCAATAGTTTATAATACCAAGAGTAAGACACTCAGCTCTTCCTAATAGAATAATCTTGCAAGATGCTCGAAACATTAAGGCCAAAATCTCGGGGGGGGGGCTTCTCAGCATGTAAGTAAACATACAACGCTGGCATTTTTTAAAAAAGGGCGTTTTCGGCAAATTAAATAATATAACTTGAGCTAGAAAAATCGTACAGCAACAATTTTTATATCATTATGTTGCGTACAATAAGATCTTTTTAACGATATAAAAATTATACAGTTCGGGTTAGGTAATCTCTTACAAAACCGGCAATAAGGCATCCCTTGCCACGAAAATTCTGGGAATTTCATCATTTCTTCGAAATGCCTTATGTTGTTGCTGAATTTATGAGAGATTGCCTAAATCGAACTACATAATTTTTATATCGTTAAAAAGATCTCGTTGTACGCAACATAATGATATAAAAATTATTGCTGTACGATTTTGCTAGCTCAAGTTATAGTATTTAAGTTGTCCAAAAAGGGCCGGCCCGTTATTAAAAAATGTCAGCGTTGTATGCTTACACGCTGGGAAGCCCCCCCCCCCCGAGATTTCGGCATTAATGTTTCGAGCATCTTGCAAGCTTATTCTATTAGGAAGAGCTGAGTGTCTTACTCTTGGTATTATAAACTCTTGGTTAAACATTAATAGCAAACTCATAAACCGATCTCTGTCTCTCTTTGAGCATTGAAAATAAATAATTTTAACCGAAATCTCTCTTTGTTTTGCGGATTGGGGTAAAATTAACCCAGGCCCATTCTTCCTGAGCAAAAACGGAATTTTGTCATCTTTTTTAGTAAAGACCAGAGACTCAGGAAATATTCACATCTACTGAATTTCTGCAATCAACATCCGCTTCAACTTAAACAGCGATTGAAGTTTGCGCACACTCTACTTCGAACTAAGAAAACAAAACCAACAGGAAAGTTAAACTCAGAATAAATCCGGATGCAGGTATGGAGGTATGCAGGCATGCAAACCACACAGTGCAGAAAGGAAGAAATCTAACGTGACGTGCATTGCTAACGGAGATGCTGCACTCAAGTTAATTTTTTGCTGCTCTATGTTTAGTACTTTCAATTCGATCAAATGAAAAGTCTTCTATCAAATCAAGTGTGCGTTAGTAATCAAATCAAATGCTATTGACAACTAAGTTAAAAGCTGGTGTGTGGTTGAAATGAAACTAAATAAACTCGTGCGTAAAAACTGACAAAACTGGGCAGTAGTCACTGTATGTCTAAGATATCCAGGATCCAGTACATAGTGCGTAGGGGTGAACTCAGTACTGCCGAAAACTGAAAAGCAAACCGGCAACGATGCAAAAACAGTACAGAAAGAAAAGAAAGAAACAGAAGGAACCGAAAGATAACTGATGGATGCAACCGGCTGTAACTGATAACTGTTATCTACGCGAACCTCCTACTTAATTATCTTACTTAATTAACTTATTAACAACGACTAAGTTATACTTATTGGCAACTTGTGTCTAGAAGGCAAGATCTTAGTTATCTAGATAGCTGCACCGTAACTAAATGGACTTAAAGATTAGCCAACAAAAAATCCTCCGGAATTGGAGGGTTATGCACACCAGGCAAACAATCCAACAAAGCGAAAGTGAAAGGGCCATGCTGACGCCACATGGGGATCTCGTGCAAAATAACGGTTTAAGAACTCAGGCTGATCCGATTCGGACAACGGAAAACAGGAAAATGATTTGGAAGAACTAAACTCAACAAAGAAGACTTAGTAGGAAAACATGAGACTGAAACTTAGTAGGAGCTGGGACAAAACGAAAAGGTATACAAAAATAACTAACTTAGGCTGAATATCCAAAAACAATTCACGTTAATTAAAGTGTATAGTATAGCGACTGCTCGCAACAACTGATAAAGGTATACTAAACTAAACGTAACGAGGAACAAGGAATTATTACGAAGTATATCACTGTTTTTACATCATGGGATTGAAGTCCTCCTTAACATTTAGCGTTTATATTTCCTAATTCACTACATTTTCTTCCCCTCTTTAAAAGGACTAGTCGTCGTAATAAGCTTGACGGAAGAATTCACCATGTCTTGCATTGCATCTTAGAGGATGCCGCCGATTCCGTTGTTGCCGGAGTGGTCCAATGGCGTGGTCACCCATAGGAGGAGGATCGTCCACTTGGTTAGGCGGGACAGGATAACCAATCGGCTGAAGATTTGGTTGGTCATCAAATAGCAAAAAAGGGCTCTCTTCTTCGTCTGCGGATGTGTTTGGTAGCTGTTTTACAGTTGAAGGAATCAATTTACGGCTGTTCCAGATTTTTCCATTTTCTAAGACGAAGGTGTGACTTCCTTTCTTCTCAATTATCTTGAAAGGCGCTGAATATTTCGGAAATCCTTTGGGAACATGAACAAGCCGATACCTGACGTAATCACCCACACGAAGATTGCTTGTCTCTAAGCCTCGGGCTGGCTTTCCTGAACTGAAATTCTTTCTTCGCAGATTTACCAAAGGGGCGTTTAGCAAAGTGCGAATTTTCCGCCCGAGGAATAACTCAGCCGGAGTCTTTCCTGTGATTCTTTGAGGTAAATTCCGGTACGCTGCTAAAAGGTATAGCAGTATCCCAATTCTTGCCAGAATACATCTCTGTCTGCAGTTTTTCTTTAATAATTCGGTTGAATCTTTCCACGGCACAGTTTGAAGACGGATTGTAGACAGCCGTTTTCTTATGTTTAATCTCTTTACTCTGTAGAAATGCTTCGAATTTATCACTGGTAAATTGGGGTCCATTGTCAGAGACCAATTCCATGGGTAATCCATATCGGCGAACATGGTCTCCAAAAACGTTACTACTGTCGATGTGGATATCGTTCTTGTGATAGCAACTTCTGCCCATTTGGAATAATGATCAAATAAGACAAGGAGATATGGAGTATGAGCAGGGGTAGTAGCAAAAGGTTCCATAATGTCTATACCCAACCTTTCCCAAGGTACATAAACTGGAGGAAAACAAAGAACTGGAGTTGTATTTTGAGGCGTAGTCTTGTCACTGTATTGGCATGGTTCACAGTGAGAAACCAAGGTCTCCACATCTTTATCTAAACCAGGCCACCAAAAGTTTTCACGTAGAAGTTGCTTGGTCTTTGTTATTCCGTGATGACCGTTGTGAGCCAGTTGTAACATTCTTGTTCTAACTTCGTAGAGAACAACAAATCTGTTGTCAGAGCGAAACAGGGAGTCTTTGTGTAGGTGCAGCTGTTCTTGTATCGTGAAATAAGGTCTGAACTTGTCTTTCTTCTGAGCAGATTTCGGCCAGCCAGATACAACATATTTCTAACTTCAGATAGTAGCTCATCATTGGTAGGCAGCAATCTCAGCTAATGATATGCCAGACTGTCCAAAAGCTGTCGCAACCATTATCTCTTTGTCTAGGATTCCTGATTCTTCTGGTAGTGGATTCCGAGATAATGCGTCTGCAACTTGGCTTTGATTTCCTGCTCTATATTCAACTCTGAAGTCATAGTTAAGTAGCCTTGAATACCATCTTGAAATCCGCAAGGGACGGTGACCTGAGCCAGATGTTCCAAGTAAAGTGGTTAATACATGATGATCTGTTCGTAGAACAAACGGACGTCCCCAGAGCAGAGTATGCCATTTTTCACAAGCCTATATGCAAGCTAACGCCCCTCTTTCGGACGTAGAGTACTTGCATTCGCGTTCGTTGAGAGTACAGGAACCAAATTCTATGACCTTCTCTTGACCATTTTGAAGCTGAGAAATGGTTGCACCTAGGCCACATGCTGATGCGTCTGTGGTTAGGATGGTTGGGTATTTCGGATCAAAGATGCCCAAACTAGGTGCTTAAAGAATCATTTCTTTGGCCACATCAAAAGACCTTTGTTCCTTTGAAGACCACTGTAATGGCTTCTTTCCTCTTGTTAATGCTCTGAGAGGTTCAGTTATCGTAGCGAAATTCGGTACGAATTTCAGATAATACGCACACAGCCCAAGAAACGATCTGAGAGACTGGAGGTCTTTAGGTGCAGGCACTTTCTTGATGGCATCCAAATTCTTGCGATTTGGTTTCAGGCTCCTATGTGAAATAGTGTGGCCCAAACATTCCACCTGTGGAACAGATAATTCAACTTTATCAATCTCCAGCCTTATATTTCTCTTCTCTAGTCGTTCTAGAATGGCATGAAGAGTTTTGTCGTGGGATCTTGAGTTTCACCACCACAGATAATATCATCCTGGTATACAGTAACATTAGGGATCCCTGCAAGAATAATATCCATCATTCTCTGGAAAGCTGAAGCCGAATTGTTCATTCCCATCGGCAATCTTTTATACTGAAACACACCCTGTTCAGTTATGAAGGCGGTTAATGGTCTGCTTTCTGCATCCAACTCCATCTGAAAATAAGCATTTTTCAGATCTAGCTTCGAGAAAATTTGGCAATGGCCGATTTTGGAGAAAATCTCATAAACATTGGGAATCGGGTATTTATCTGGTTCAATGGAATCGTTGAGTTTTTGAAGATTGCAACAGATTCTAACTTTGCCTTTCGGTTTCAAGATGCATACCATCTGATGCAACCATTCGGAAGTTTCTATCTTCTGAATGACTCCTTCAGACTCTATTCGTATTAACTCTGTTTCAACTTTTTCTTTTAAGGCGTAAAGAACTTTACGTAGATTTTGAATCACTGGTATAGCTTTCGGAGACAGTTTGATCCTGAGTGAGAAACCTTTAATCTGTCCCAATTTAGGACTAAATGCGTCTATCAAAAGATATTGGGTACACCATTATAGCGAGATTCCGCAGAGTCGAGGCAAGCTGTAATTCTAGCGAAATTTTAGAGTACGTGTTCAGTAGCATGGGAAGGCGGAGCTGAACATTAAGTAGTCCTTTGGACTCTTGACCTCTAACGCTTTCGAAATATGGTGCCAACTGACAGTTTGCTGCAGACCTCGTGCTGTAACAGAGCACGAAAATTTTGCTGGAATTTCAGATTGCCTCGATTCTGCGGAATCTCGCTATAGTGGTGTACTCAAAATATTTTGATAGACGCAAAACAAGGTGGCATACTGTTGCACAAGGTCCGCGGAAGTAATTTGGGGTATGGAAAGTGTTTCTCCAATGATGTTTAACTTTTGTTGTTTTATCAGGTCTAATCCAGCTAATGCTTTGTCCCCGTCGACCACATAGAATATTCCTACACCAGATATTCTTTTATATGGAACTGGTAGGTGGACACAACCATGAACTTTGATATCTGTGTGGTCGTAATTGCACAGAATTGTTGAACTGCATTCTAACGTTGCTTTGGAAAAATACTTCTTATAGATGTGATAAGGTAGTAGGGACACAGGAGATCCCGTGTCTACCAAAAAGTGGCTGGTAGACATAGCTTTTTGGGAGAGATGAACATTGATACCACAATAAATGCTACTAGGTTTATTAGAACTTATACTAAGAATTCTAATGTCCTGAGCATCAGCACTTTCCGAAGTGTCCGGTACATTGTCAGTATCATCAATAAATCGAACCGGTTTCGATTTACGAAAATTTGTCTGCCTCTTTGATTTGCAAACACGCTCATAGTGTCCGACTTTCCCACAATAACGACATTTGGCATTTACGGCCGGGCAGTTGTCTCTTGGGTTACGATGATCCATTCCACTGCGCATACACACAGAATATCTCTGACCAGTGGGTTTGGTACTGGGTTGCTTTCAGATATGGAAAAACTGGGTATTAGCAGATGATTTCTGTATTCTATTTACAGTTCTGTCAGGGGTAGGTTTACCGATCCGGATTTTGGCATCTGAAGTGGCTTTTAAATCTGTTTAGCGAGGGTAAGTGCTCTATCAAGGGTAAGATCTGATTCCATGAGGAGCCTTTCTTTAATCCGTAGATTCGCCACTCCTTCTAGCAATTGATCTCTAGTCGTATCTTCTGGTTCACGAAAGTTACAAGGGACTACCAAAGCTCGAAGATCTGTGTAGAAGGCTTGAATCGATTCGTTAGAGCTTTGAGTCCTTTGACGAAAGATATGTCTTGCTGAAATAGAATTCATCTTTGGATCAAAGTGATCTGCGAGCAGTCTTTCAACAACAGCATATTCCAGCTGCCGATTTGGAATTAAACCGTTATCATTATTTCGACGGTCTTCAGGTGGGTTCGGGTTAGGTTTAGGTAATGTTTCAAAGATGCGCTGACCCTCTGAACCCAGGCAATGGATCAAAAGGGCAACTCGTCTTCTATCGGGGAGCCCATCATATCCACTAGCGATCATGTATGTATCAAATCGCTGTTTCCATAGAGTCCACGGGAGCGTGGGTAAACCTGGTGTCTCCAAAAAAGGAGGCGATTGACGCAAAGAATCCATTGAGAGTACATCTTGTCGCCAGAATATAGTATACCTTTATCAGTTGTTGCGAGCAGTCGCTATACTGTAAAGTGCCACACTCAACCATATCATAACTCAACACACCGAGGGGACGAAAGGGAACGAACTTATCATTTGCACCTGGCGAACAGTAGATAACGTCCTGCTGACCACGACGATGGAGCATCCTCAGCTCCGATTCCCAAAGCAAATGGGACCTCGCTGGAAAACGATGGACAACAGCTCTCTGGAGACCAGGGGCCGGTTCCATAGAACTTTGACTCGCATGCTGGTACTAGCATGCGAGAACTCGCAATGCTTGTGCTAGTCGTAGAGTCAAGTGTACCATAAAACTTTTCGCTTGACTCGATGAAATTAGCTAAGCGAGTGCGGCGACTCGATAAACTAGCAGTGCTAGTGCGAGGACTAACACTGCGAGTGCGAGTTCGCCAGAAAATAACCATAATCATGTAAAAAATCGCAGAAAAGTCAAATTTCAATGAAACTTTGTAAAAATTGCAGCCATTCGAAAAAAGATTCAAAAACGTGCGTCTCTTGATTTTGAGTCTATTTTGATAAAAAATGAAAAAGTTATCAAACTCTAATTATCACTTGTCAGGGGTCATTGTCACTTGTCATTATCATTATAACTTGTCACTTTAATTATTGTCAGGGGCCCCACAAGGTAGTATTCTAGGGCCCTTGTTGTTCCTTACGTACATAAATGATTTATGTTCTGTACTTGAATCCCTTGACATTAGACTGTATGCTGACGATGCTAAAATATATTTATTTTACCAAACTGCTGGACTAAGTCAATTGCTTGTGCAAAATGACCTAAATAATGTATTTAATTGGGCAAATCTGAAGCAATTGTCCCTTGCTCTAACTAAATGTGTTGCTATGTACTTGGGTTATTCAAATCCAATTTCTGATTACATGCTCGGAAATCAGCTTCTGACTAAGGTATCAAGTTTCGTGGATCTTGGTATAAAAATCACCAAAGATTTGAAATTCTCTTTACATTGTAACGACATTGCGAAAGCAGGTTTTAGGAAAGTAAATGTTATTTTTGCTGCATTTCGTAATCGAGACGAGTCATTTCTACTAAAATTATATAAAACCTATGTTAGACCAAAACTTGAATACTGTTCTGATGTGTGGTCACCGTACATGGTTAAAGATATTGAGCTAATTGAGCGAGTTCAGCGTTTATTCACTCGAAAACTTCCTGGCTTTAACTTTAGAAGCTTGACCTACGCTGAACGTCTTAGGAAACTGAACTTACCATCATTGGAAGAAAGACGAATTTATAGGGATATTGTAATGGTGCATAAAATAATGCATGGATTAGTGGAATTGTCATTTGATGATTACTTTGAATATTTGCCATATCCAAGCATATTGCGAGGTCATTCTCAAAAGCTGTTTACCAAAAGGTCAAATTTAGATGGTAGAAAACATTTTTTCAGTAATAGGGTTGTATCCATTTGGAACTGATTGGACGAATATGTTGTCTCTTCTGAAAATTTAGTAATTTTTAAAAGTCGGCTCGCAAATGTTTCTTTTCTAAATTTTGTTAGGGGGCGAGGATTAGTAGCCGGCTAAACGGCCCGCCCTGCCCCTTTCAACCTATGCTCTTATTGATAACGGAGAGGAGGTTGTCTGTTTCTAACGGGTCTTCCTTAAACTTCTTCCGGTTGTCGTGTCGGCAAGGCTTGAACTTGTTCACCAACTGGAATTGGGCGGTTTCCAATGGCAACCGCGTTGTCCGAAAATTCTCCTAGATGCCAACAGTTGTTATCGTCCTTAATCGTGATAGGGTTGCCCAAGAATTTGACCAATTTTCTTGTATTCCAAATCTTGCCATTTTCCAAAAGAAAACTGTTAAAAGACTTTTGTTGAACAACCTTGAGCGGCTGAGAATATTTGGACCTCCCTTTGATGGAAGAAGGTAATAAATGTCGGACCCAATCACCCACTTTAATGAACTGCCGTTGTTTGGAAATCGGTTGGAGCCACTTCGCTTGGTAATTGGACATCTCACTTTTCACATCATGAGAGCTATCAAACTCTTGAAAATTAAACACAGGACTGTTTACTTTGGTCCTAACAGATCGCCGAAGAAACAGTTCAGCGGGAAAGCTACCCGTGGCGCGGTGTGGTGTCATTCCATACGTAGCTAAGATCGCGGTCAGCAGTTGATTCCATGGTTTAGAGTTCGTGTAAGAAGCAGTGATTTTCGCCTTCAGTTCTCTGTTAAACCTTTCCACTGCGCCGTTGCACTGGGGATTGTATACAACTGTTCGGGTGTGTTTAATGTCGTTCTGCTTCATATAATCTGCAAACTCTTCACTTACAAATTGTGGTCCGTTATCCTAAATCAGCTGCTCCGGCAACCCATAACCGGCAAACTGATGGTCCGAAAATCCAATCACCGACCTGGTGTCCGTCTTCCCGCAAATGGCCACTTCTGCCCATTTTGAGTAATGGTTAACTATGACTAAAAGGTACGGTGCATTCGATGGTGCGATCTGAAACGGGCCATTACATCGATGCCAATTCTTTGCCAAGGGTAGTCTGGGCAAGGAATTGGGTGTCTGACCGGTCTTTGTTTGATTGCCGTTTTGTCACACATCTGGCAGGCACTACAATCTTTCATCAACGATGCAACATCGTCGTCTAACCATGGCCACCAGTAGGCGCTCCTAAGGACTTGCTTAGTCTTAGTTATACCTGTATGACCTTCATGGGCTAGGTTCAGCACTCGGGACTGCAGAGCTTCAGGTACAATGACTCTACAGGGTGCACGGAAAAGACATTCATGTAGTATAAATAATTCTTCACAGATGAGGAAGTACGGTTTCTCTTCAGGTTTCAGTTGTTTTAAACACGGCCAGCCATCAATGGTGAATCTGATCACGGACCGCTGAATTAAGTCTTCTTTAGTGGCGTTGACTATCTCCTTGAAAGGCACAGCTGGTATTGACTTTATATAAGAAATGGCGATTTCGTTATCCTCTATTCGCTGAGCTTCAGGTACTGGTAGGCGCGAAAGGCAATCAGCGGTTGTGTTATCTGATCCTGGTTTGTATTCAATCTTGTATGTGTAGTTCAGCAGACGGGCATGCCACCAAGAGATGCGCATTGGTTTGTGGCCCATGCCATTGGTATCAAGCAAGGTGGTTAGGGCTCGATGATCTGTTCTCAAAGTAAACTGTTTTCCCCATAGGTAGACATGCCATCTCTCACAAGCCCACATGCAAGCTAAGCCTCCCGTTCAGATGTTGAGTACCTTCTTTCGCTTGCAGAAAAGGTGCAAGACGCAAAGGCCACGGTCTTTTCTTTGGTACCATGCAACTGGGAAAGAACTGCTCCTAAACCGTAACCGTTGGCGTCAGTAGTAACCATCGTTGGTAAATCCGGATCATATGAGGCCAATATCGGTGATTTCTTTATCAATTCTTTAATCTTCGTGAATGCACTTTGTTGAGGTTCCGTCCACTCAAAACCTGTACTGGTAGTGATTCTCGTCAGCATTCTCAGAGGTTCACTGACCGTAGCAAAGTTCGGCACAAACTTTGGTAATAGGAACACACACCCAAGAAGGTCCTTAGTGTCGGCAGATCCTTTGGGCATGAGGATAGCATCGAGATTTTTACTGCTAGGCTTTAAGCCAGCAGCACTCAAACTGTGTCCCAAGCATTCGATTTCAGTTTGAGACAGAGCAAGTTTCGAAAGTTCTAAACTGCCGCTGTGATAGTCCAACCGACGCAGGACTTCATGAACCCGTTCATCGTGCTCCGACTGCGTAGAACCAGCAATAATAATGTCCTCTTGGTAGACGATGACTCCAGTGATCCCCTGAAGAATAGATTGCATCATTCTTTGGAATGCGGAAGCCGAATTCTTCATTTACATCGGTAATCTGCTATACTGGTAAATTCCGGATTCCGTACTAAAGGCAGTTAACGAACGACAGCCTTCTGACAGTTATAGTTGAAAATAAGCCTTTTTAAGATCAATCTTTTTAAAGATCTTGCCGCCGGCTAAGCCTGTGAAAGCATCATCAATCTTTGGGAGGGGAAATTTGTCAGGTATGATTACATCGTTCAGCTTCCTCAGATTGCAGCAAATTCTGATTTTTCCATTCGGCTTCAGAACGGCAACCATTGGGTGCAACCATTCTGAAGTATGGATTTTTTCTATAACACCGTCTTTTTCCTACTGGATCAGTTCTTCCTCCACTTTCTGTTTTAATGCATAAGGAACGCTTCTGTGTTTTTGGATCACAGGTTGTGCGTCTGGAAAGATTTTAATGCGATATTGAAAACCTTTGATTTTTTGAAATTCTTCGGAGAACAAGTTCGGTTATTGCTGCAAGATGGTTGTTGAAGTGATCTGATTCACGACTAGATATTCTCCATTTATATTCATCTTTAATGTTTGAATCATGTCTAAACCTAGAAGAGCTTGTCTTCCATCTACCACAAAAAATGTGTAGTAATGTTTTGTGGTGATCATATGCTACCAGCTTCATGTTGGTAGGTAAAATTGCAGTAGGATTTGAAATTTGATTGTAAACATGCAGCGGTAGCAAAGAGACTGGCGCTCCTGTATCAATTACAAACTGACACAGTTTACGTCCTTTATTGTCTTCAAGGTCCAAATTACAGTGAATTGCAGTAGATGAATTTGATCCAACCTTTAAGATTTGCAGGTTAGGCTCACTATACGATTCAGGGCAGGTCAAAGCCCCAACTTGCCGAATTCTTCGGGAACGCGTGGACGGTTGTTGTTGCATCTTTTTAGACTTGCAAACTCTTTCATAATGACCACGTTTATGACAAAAGTTACAGTTACTGTTTATAGCTGGACACTCATACTTCGTTTCTTTATGATCTTTGCCACAGCGCATGCACTTTGGCTGATAATTCGGTTTTGACTTGTAGTGAACGGATTTGAATGGTTTTTGATACTTCGGATACTTTGTAACAGCTTTGATTGAAGATTGTTCCGGCTTAACCAATGCTTTAGCTTCGGTAAGAGCTTTTTCAATCTGTGTGGCCAGCTGAACACAACGGTCAACCGTCAGAATGGGTTCCATTAAAAGACGTTCCTTTATCTTTGCGTTAGAGACTCCTTCTACAATTTAGTCCCTAAGCATATCCTCCTGCGAAGGTCCAAAGTTGCAAGGAGGCAACAGAGCACGGAGGTTACTCAGAACTAAAGTAAACTGTTCGCCTGGCTTTTGGTGACGTTGGCGAAAGATGCTACGAGCGGCAACTATATTCTGTTTGGGGGAAAAGTAATTACATAATGTCTGTTCAACGTCAATGTAAGCCAATTAATTGGGATTTGGGTTTCCGTTTGGCATGGGTAAAGTGTTATAAACGCGTTGCCCTTCAGTTCCAAGGCAATGCAAGAGAATGGGGATTTTCCGCCGATCGGGAAAGTCTTCAGCAGCGGTAGCAATAAGGCAATTCCGAAAAAGCTTGATCCATTCGGACCAAACCACCGGGGGGTCGCCCGGATGTTCCAAAAAGGGTTGCGGTGGCTTAAAGAGTTCCATTGTCGCCAAATAAAGTATATCATAACATAACATAACATAACATATCATCCATATCATAACTCAACACACAGAGGAGACGAAAGGGAACGAACTTATCATTTGCACCTAGCGAACAGTAGATAACGTCCTGCTGACCACGACGATGGAGCATCCTCAGCTCAGGCGGCAGATTATTGGCAGGTCACAGGCTACCAATGACAAAAGTCAAGCCAAAACAAGGCTACCCATCACATTTATATTTCACAAGTACTTACGAGATTTCATTATTGCATGTGATCTTCAAACCTATGAGTAATTTTTTAAAAGTATTTTAATTTTTTAAAATTTAAATTTTAATAAATTTAGTAAAACCTAAGCTTTTTCTGCACAAATTGCAAAATTTATGCGACGGAATCTATGTTGCAGCTCGATTAAGTCGAGATTCTAAGCAAAATACAGTTTTCTTGCAATGAACGTGCAGGTTTCTTCCTAAGCTGTACCTCTCATTGATGTTGAAAACTAAGTCTCGGAATTAAATCATAAATAAAAGTGTATGGGATAAACTAAAGTTGCTGAACGTACGGCATCCAGCTTCATCTGACCCATCGTTGCAGTCAGGCTCATCATCACAAACCCAAGCTGGTCTAATACAGACACCACTGGAACATCTGAACTGCCCTGACTCTGTACAGCCTATAACATTATGCATAGTATATGCAGTATAGCGACCGCCCGCAATAACAGACAAAGGCATTCTGATTGTCCTGGGAAATGGAAGGATCTGGAATAGTGGTAAATTGATTCCTGCAACGGAGAAACGTTTATCGACAAATTTTATTGGAGGAAAAAACGCTTGTTTTTAGCTTTACCTGCCTCTCGGCGGTCCCCTTGTACGTATAAATCGTACGCCCCCATAAACATAACATTAGCCAATCAGATGGTTTTCGTTCAAACGCACACAGTGATGAGCAATGGTAAGTGGGGCCCCTCCTGAAATATCAGCCTTAATGTGCCGAGCATCCCGCAAGCCATTTCCATTAGGAACAGCCAAGCTTCCCAGTCTTCCTCATTATATAATCTTGTTCTAACTTAAAGTAAAAATGGTTAGTCAGAATGTTATTCAACTTTCCGGTAGTGGTTTGATAGTTCACAAATCGTCCTTTTTACATTATCTTGTACTTTACTCTACTTTACTTGTACACATAGCAGTTTCTGTGTCTTCATCACTTCCATCCAAGCAGTCGTCCACACCATTGCAAAGCCGGTCAGAAGCAATACATCGGTGATCCGAGCACTTAAAGTCACAGGCTGTAATCAAACATTATGAACCTTTGTACTAACTGACCAAGGTCGAGTGAAATACTTGCGAAAAATAGAGTGCAGGTATAAATCACAGCATTCAGTTGATAGCTTGTACTAAGGCTGCTTGAACAATTATGCTAGCATTCATATTAGCCCACGTAAGTGAGGCAAAAAGGTAATTTATTCATGACAACTAAAGCAAATCAATGCTTAACGAAATACAGAACTCTATTTCCTTTTCATGTGTCAAAACAATAATTAATTAATTAATTAAAATTAACCTTCGCAGTTATATTCTTCGGACCAATCTCCACAGTCGTCGCTTCCATCACATTTCAGGTTTTTATTTATACAAACGCTATTGTTGCAAACAAAGTGGTATCCGGGAAGACAACCTTCTAAAACAAGAATGCAATTTATTTCTAAATTGTCGAACATTTCTGAATAGTTCGAAAGTATTATAGGACTGGACGGTTGCCACCCCTTGATGCACAAAAACCACTGTTTGATTAAATTAAATTAAATTAATTGAATTCTTCTAGACCAACAGGTTTTCTATAAACACCACATTGAAATGTGTGATACACCTGGGGCCGGTTTCATAAAAATGCTGCTCTCGGGTCAGTTGCAACGTGCAAGCTCGCTTTAACTCTTCCAGGAAGTGAGTATTTCATAAAATCCACTTGGCCACTGGTTGCAATCTATTGTTTGATATTTAGCAGTACTTGGCTAACAGGCTTAACTTAAAACAAGCCCACTCTTATCAGCATTTGCTGCAACTATATATGTCTATGATAAGGTGATAAGAGAGAAGGATACAATCATTACTGAACTGATATAACAGTTGTACAAATCTTAATCTTATAGACTATTTATCAGTTTTTAATCACTCCCACTTAGTCTTTAAGATTATGTACTCCAAGACGGCTTCTAAGTTCTATGAATTTATGTTTAGGCAACGGCTTCGTTAGAATGTCTGCTTCCATATCAGATGTGGGACAGTAAACCACTGACATCTCTTTGTTCAGGACTCTCTCGCGGATAGAATGGTGTTTTATTTCAAAATGTTTTGTTCTGGCATGCGATAGGGGATTCTTCACCAAGGCGACACAGCTCTGGTTATCTTCGTAAACGACAGTTGGACCAGATTCTTCGTGACCCAGTTCCTTTAGCAAGCTCCGCAGCCAGATCAGCTCTTTCGTGGCCAGACTCAATGACGTGTACTCTCCTTCGGCTGTGGAGAGAGCGACGGTTGGTTGCTTCTTACTTTGCCAGCACACCGCCGCATCGGAAAGCTTAAAAACGAAACCAGAGGTAGACTTTCTGTCGTTTACATCACCGGCCCAGTCTGCATCGCAGTAGCAGTGGAGAGAATGGGCTGAAGAGGAACCGTTGTAGACCAAGCCATAAGCAAGAGTTCCTTTAATATAACGGAGTATTGGCTTAACAGCTTGCCAGTGTTCCATTGTAGGATGGCTCATGAACTGGCAAACTACTCCCACTGCCGTGGATATGTCTGGTCTGGTGGCGACAGCTGCGTAGAGTAGACCTCCCACTGCAGACTGGTAGTTAGTTTTCTGTCTTTCATCCAAAAGAGCATTGGAATTCTCGGACTTTCTCAGTTTCTCCCCCGGTTCCATGGGTACAGCAGCGGGTTTGCAATCCTGCATGTTCGCCTTTTCTAGCAGCTTCGTTAGATAGCGTTGTTGACTCAGTTTCAGCTTCTTTGCAACTTTGTCATGAACTATTTCAATGCCAATGGACACGCCCAAGGTCCTTCATCTTGAATCTGTTGCTAAGTAGATTCTTTGTCTGTTGCATAAGCCCTTCATTCTTTGTTGCAATCAGCATATCATCCACATAAAGGGCAACAATGATTGTTTCATTGGAGACTGTCTTGAGATAGATGCAAGGATCGGTGATCAACTTTGAAAATCCAGAAGAAATGAGGTGTTCATCAATTGTCAGGTTCCAGCACCGTGGGGCTTGCTTTAAACCGTACAAACTTCTTTGCAGCTTGCAAACAAAACCCTCTTTTCCTGGTTCCACAAAGCCTGCTGGTTGTTCCATGTAGATGTCTTCATCAAGCTTCCCATACAAGAAGGCAGTAGTGACATCCATTTGATGAATGTCCATATTCTCTAATGCACCAATGGCCAAGAGTACTCTAACTGAGGTGAACTTTACGACTGGTGCAAAGGTATCTTCATAGTCTATTCCGTAGCTTTGTGAATACCCCTTTGCAACCAGTCTGGCTTTAAACCGTTCAATCCCACCATCAGCCTTGTACTTCACTTTAAATATCCACTTTGAGCGTACCAGTTTCCGTCCGCTTGGCTGTGGAACCAAGACCCACGTTTCATTTTCTTTTAGTGAGTTTATTTCGCTCTCGGCGGCTTCTTTCCACTGCCTTGCATACTCACTGTTCAGTGCTTCTTCTATTGTGCCCGGTTCATCGATTTCAACTCCGAGGCAGGCACAGTGCGATTCTTCCTTGTCTGTCATTCTATCCGCCACTCTCCACCAAGGTTTCTGGCATCGCCATTCCTGGGGCGGCTTCTTCGGCCTATTTGACCGTCGTACAGGAGCGACAGGGCTTCTGTTGTCGACTTCCTCCTCGGCAATCGGGTCCTGATGACCGGTTTGAGTAGGTTGGTTGTGTTCTGTGACAGTTTCATCTTTTTCTGAACCTGTATCAAAATATACAGCTTTCGGTGTCGATCCAGGCCCAGTTGCACATCCTGTTGTAGATTCATCAAAGTACACATCGCGGCTGACAAATATTCTTTTGCTTCTTAAGTTGTAAAGTCTATATCCTTTGGCTCGTGTGGAATAACCAACTAACCTGCACTCTTCTGTCTTTGAATCGAATTTTGTTCTCTTGAATTTCGGAACGTGTGCATGAGCTGAGCAGCCAAAAATCTTCAAGTGACCAACACTTGGCTTTATTCCATAGAATTCTTCAAAAGGTGTTGTATTTGGCAATGTCTTTGTTGGAGACCTGTTTCTTAAATAGGCTGCAGTCGAGATGGCTTCTGCCCAGAAACCATCTGTCAGGCTTGCATTCTTCAGCATACTTCGAGCAGTCTCTACCAATGTTCGGTTCATCCTTTCAGCTTTGCCATTTTGCTGCGGCGAATGAGGCACGGTCAGCTGATGCAGTATTCCTTTGTCTTTGCAAAACCTTTCAAACTCTGTCGATGTATACTCTTTACCGTTATCAGTCCTGAGAATCTTTATACCTTTTCCAGTGTAGTTGGTAACTTTGGCTTCGAACTCCTTGAATTTGTCGAACACTTGACTTTTTCTTTTCATGAAGTAAACGTACACCAGATGAGTCTTATCATCCATGAAGGTAACGAAATACCTGGATCCACCCATGGACTGAAGTTTCATCGGACCACATACGTCTGAGTGAACAAGCCCCAATGTTTCTTGAATTTGGGTTTCACTTTCTTTCGGGTACGGCAAACTGTGAGCTTTCCCTTCAGTGCAGCCTTTGCAGAAGCCCATCTTTCCACGGAAGGAAACGTCGTATCCTGTAACCATATTCTTGCTCTGTAGGAGCTTGAGGCCGTTTTCATTCAGATGTCCCAAACGGAGATGCCAAAGTTCAATGCTAGAGTTGTCAACAACATTTGCTGCATGAGTGATACCGTTGCATCTCAGTTCATACAGTTTTCCTTTAAGATCTGCAACTCCCAAAATTGTGCCTTTCTTTTTCACATAGCATCTGTCTTTAATGAACTCAACTTTATTACCTTTCTTGGTGATACTTCTGACTGAAAGTAGATTGATGGCTAGCTTGGGAACGTGGTAGACGTCCTGGAATTGTATAGGCTTATCTTCTGTAGGCAGATGCAGACACATGGTTACATTCCCTTTTCCAATAGCTTCCACGAACCGTCCATCGCCAAGGGTAACTTTCTCGGGAGCATCGAGCTTAACATATCCATCCATCCAGTCACTGCGGGGGGACATGTGCTGGGACGCTCCAGAGTCCAGATACCACGACTTCAGCCTTTCTTTGTTACTTTGTGCGGAAAGCGCCACATCACTGACTTCTGTGCTAACCACGAAAGCATCGCAAGAAGAAGAATCGGATAAATCGTCACTAGACTTCGTTGCTGCTGCAGCCTTTTGAGTCTTTCTTTTCTCCGGTCCGACTTTTGTTGAAAGTCGACTACTACAGGAAGAGTCGAAACGAAGGGAGACCAAGGAAGCCGAGACAACAGACAAAGCTTTGGCAACACAAAGATTCAGCAAGTCAACTCTTCGGCTCTTGAGTCCAACGCCGTTATCAGATTATCGTAGGCGTCAGGCAAGCTCGCCAGTAGGATTGTGACCAGATCCTGCTCTGGTACTGGCGCATCTATTGCAGAAAGTTGATCTGCCAAATCCTTTATGTGGTTGATGTGCGTTAGCATATCTTCACCATCCTGCATTGTCAGACGAAACAATCTCTTTCTCAGGAACAGCTTATTCACAAGGGTTCTTCTTTCATAGTGATTTTCAAGATTCTGCCACGCTTCTCGCGCCGTAGCAGCACCTTTGACAAGGAAGATTTGATTATCTTCAAGACCCAAGGCTATGGTAGCCATCGCTTTGTTCCCTCTTCTTCTGAAATCCCGGATCTGTGCCTCTGTGGGATTATCTGCCAACAGTTCTGTTCCATCTATATGACCCCAGAGATCTTTATCAATCAGAACCATCCTCATTTTGTATTTCCATGTTGGAAAATTATCTCCGCCAAACTTGTCTATCGCGAGGTGGCTCTTGCTTCTTTCTGCCATGCTTCCACTGTAGGTGGCACACAGGCTTATCGGATCACTGCAAACTACTGGCCTTGGGTTAGGGCTGGGCCCATAACCTATTGTTTGATATTTAGCAGTACTTGGCTAACAGGCTTAACTTAAAACAAGCCCACTCTTATCAGCATTTACTGCAACTATATATGTCTATGATAAGGTGATAAGAGAGAAGGATACAATCATTACTGAACTGATATAACAGTTGTACAAATCTTAATCTTATAGACTATTTATCAGTTTTTTATCACAATCTAGCAGAATGGGATATGTAGGTCGCTCTTACTGGTCATTAGAGTTGTGCCGTTAACAAATTTCCCGGGCCGGGCCCGGGCCTGGGCCTGCTGAACCAACCGGGCCGGGCCTCGGGCCGGGCCCGGAGGCCCGATTCAAGGCCCGGTAGGCCCGGTGGGCCCGGCGGCCCGGTGTAGGCCCGGTCGGCCCGGTAAAGGCCCGGCATACAGAAAACAGTGCCAAACAATAGTTAGTGCTATTTATTACAACTTAGACAACTCGCGTAAGCTTAAATTGGACTTTCTAGTGAAGAAATTGTGGAAAAAAATTAGAAAATGGATAGTAAAAGTTTGACCGGGCCCGGCCGGGCCTGGCCGGGCCTCCCAGGCCCGGCAGGCCCGGCTCGGGCCGGGCCTGCGCGGCCGACCGGGCCCGGGCCCGGGCCGGGCCTACCGCTCCAACAACCGGGCCCGGGCCGGCCCGGTGCAGGCCCGGCCCGGGCCCGGCCCGGAGCCCGAGGCCCGATTCAAGGCCCGGGCACAACTCTACAGTGGTCATAAATAAACTCACTGAGTGAGCCTTAGTTAAATTTCTTCATCGTCCAAAGATGTTTAGAAATTTAGTGACAGAGAGTTTTTATGAGCTTTAATGCGTATTCATGAAGATTGGGTACACTATCTACCTGCTGTACAGTTTGCCTCGTCAAGATTATTTCCACAGTCATCTATACCATTGCACCAATACTGGCTTGCCAGACATCTAGTGTTGCCACAGTCGAACAATCCCCCTCCACTGCAATCTGAAATAACTGCCACTGCCACAGTCATAGTTATATCAAAAGTGTGGAATTTTATACTTTATAGAAGTAGAGTAACTCATGTAAAGATTTCATTGAGTAAGGAAAGTGGCCCAAATATGGGCAAATCCGATTTAACCACACAGAGATACTGTAAAAAAAGTTGCCTAATATGAGCTCCGAGGTTTCTTATAGTCCAAGTAGTCCAAATATGAGCACACGCTTTATCATAGCGGCAACATCAAAGGAAATCAGTCAAAACGTTAAAACAGTAGATTTTAAGTGCAAAGTTACTTGCTTTGATGTGGTCAGTTCCAAGTAACCGATAATTAACAATTATATTTACTTACTAACTCATAATTATTAACATTTAATAACTATTAGCCATTACCTGTTAATAACTAACAACTATTAACTATTATTAACTACCATTAACTATTAAATAGTGATTAAATAAATAATTAATGACTATAATCAATTATTAAATGATAATTATTAACTATTCGAAGCTTTTTGTAAAAGCAATTCTGTTATGAGGCGTTCTTGTGAATCTTGTACAAAAATGTTAGTTTTCTAACAAAATTTCTGTCGATAAAAATTCTGTCGTTAACTTAAATATAAATCACTATCGTGTATAAAATTTTTAAGATAAAGGTTTGCACTGCTTGTAAATAAAAAATCAATATGTGCATGTAAATAACCAAGTTTTACATGTAAACAGCCTATTTCCTATATTTGGGCACCGGTACATTTTGGCCTGGCCTGTCCATATGGGCTCCAGATAAAAAAATGGCACCAAAAATAGTTGTCCAGCATAAAATTTTCACAGAAAAGACATAAAGCTTTGACTTTTTGGAGGACAGTCTACAAAGAATAAGCTATGGAATGATATTAGTTTTTGTAAAAGTGACCGAACTGAAGCCGAGAATCCTTGACGTCAAAAATTTTGCGTACAGTGGCAAAAATTTACTTTTCCGAAATTAAAGAACTGACAACAATAGAAAACAAATTCTAATTAATTGTAGCCAGCAAAGTTCGTGTTGCAGTTAGACAGGTACGTTGACAACTTAGAATCGAAGAAATTGGTATAATTTTGTTTCTAAATCTCTAAGCAAAAAGTCACTGTGACTATCCGAACTTGAACTTGCCCATATTCGGCCCTTGTCTATTTTCGGACCACTTCCCAAAACTAAAATTACTAGTGTGGTGCTAACTTGACAAACACTAAATGTAAATGGTACGTTGTGTAGGGACATCAGTTCCGTAGCTAATTTTCAAAATTATACGCAATGTAATCGAGCGCGCAAACTAATCGGTTGGGGTTTTGTCGTTCGTTAACCTCGTTATTGTTACGTGGGCTTGGGTTGTAAGTGGTTGTGGTGTCTGCGTCGGGATCAGAAGGACCGTGGTTCGATCCACGGCTGAACGAATTCGTTGCTTTCGATCAGGAGTGATAAGCTGAACCTCCCACTTCCTTTTTATATCTGCTAGATCCTGCTTTTATGGGTACTAGGTATTAGGATACCTGAAGCCTCCCGACTAGATCATGCGTACGGTTTCTTCTGGGTCTACCAGCCTTGCTAGGTGTGTAACAGGGTTATAGGGGGTTGCATTGTCTAAATCTTTGTCTTTGATTTTTCGTCTCGCTCGAAATAGTTGTGTTTTTGGTACTTTCTGTAATTTCAGATTATGCCCCCTTTTGTATTTTTTCTAAATAAATTCCATGAAAATATTTAATTTCTGGTTCCAATGATTATACCACAATTAAGCTCGTCACTCCAATCGTCGCAATCATTCACGCCATTGCAAAAGTAGGAAATTTGCAAGCACCGTCCGTCTGTGCAAAAGCCTGTTAACGTAGGATCGCAACCTATAACAATGGGAAATTAAAGTTATAATGACATGACATTTAAATGTCCCAAGCCTGCATTTGTTCAGGGTCAACCTCAGTCGTCAACGATTGAAAAAACAAAGTCGATTTCATAGCCGTGGGCGCACAAAGGCCGCTGCTTGAGTTCCACTTGCATCTGCTGCTATGAAATCATCATAACTTCTTAATAATTGACACCAGCATGGAACGGTTCCTGAAGCTACAGTAGTTTTATAAAAATCTTCTATGTTCATTCTTTAAGATGTAATCCATTGACAACCTATGTTGGATTGGTTTGCGTGAAGAAATGCTGAAGGCCGAAAATTTAAACCTTTGTCTTAGTCTTTGTCTTAATAATCATTAACATTCTAGCTAATACGTTGTAGATAAAAGCTGCAAATTATCTATATTAGAGGATGTAGAAAGCAGGATACAGAAAATCACCGCAAGATCCACTTATATAGAAAGAACTCGACTGAATGAATGGGTTTCGATAATCGCTATAATATTTTCATGAATTAAAAGCTTACTGCAATTAAACTCCTCTGTTCCTCCGTCACAATCGAAGTATCCATTGCAAACTTGAGCGTAGCTAATGCACTTCCCATTTGGACAAGTGTACGGGGAATCCTCACAACCTATGAGTAAGGAATACAATGCAACGATTATACAAACGACATTTCGAATTAATAAATATATATCGTTAAAACTTTGGTTTAATGTCGATAAAAGCCTAGTGGTAAATTCACAACATGACAAAACACAAACTACATAAAAATGAAACAAGGTACAAATAGGTTATTTTGTAAAGTGAAAAACAAGAAGGCATGGAACAATTATTTTTAGTAGAAACTGAGTTACTAAAAATTTTAAGCTTCATTTTCATTTTTTATTATTTAATTTTACGCTTAAGCTCTCTCAAATTACCTGATTTCGATAAACGTTCTAACAAAACGCCTTCACATTGCTTTAAATATATTTAAATATATACTTTTTGTAGCCTTTTTATTATTTTTAATTATTTTGCAAGAATTTGCTTTTTGCATTCCATTATAGTCTGCGGCTTCCTTATGAAGTTCGCGTATTTTATTCACACCCTGAAAAGTTGAAAGCGGACTTTGGACTTTAAACTAGAGTTGGGACCGGTTCCAATTTTCAAAACCGGTTCCGGTTCCGGTTCTAGAGTACCGGTTCCGGTTCCGGTTCCGGTTCTAGCTTCCGGTTCCCGGTTCCAAGTACAAAATTCTTAGTTACATTTTAACATTATTTAATATTGGATGCAGGCCCCCAGCAAGGGTTATACAATCAAAATTATAAAGCAATACTGCAAAACAATTGGAATAGGTAATGAAACACCTGGTTTAACTTTTTTGAATTAATAAGATTTTTAAATTTTTACAAACTTTAAATTAACTTCTAATAAAACTACTACAAATATAATAACAAAAAACAAAAAAAAAAAAAAAAATAAAAAAAAATATAAATAGAAGAAAAATTTAGTAAATATTTACAATGAGACGCTACAATACATCTCCATACAGAAACCCCCAACCACACACTATAATAAAATAAAAAACACAAAATATCCCACAAAAAAACACTGAAAAATGAAAAAAAAAAGAACTAAAAATTTTAATTTTTTTAAAAAGAGTACAGTGTCAGAAGCAAATAGTTTCCAAAACATTTAAATACATTTAAAATATTTAAAAGACAAAAAAGAAAAACAATATATTTATATATAGCAACACAAACAGGACCTCTTTTACAGTGTTGAGTCAAATGGGAGCTAATTAATCATACAGGTAAGGTCATTAATCATGCAGGCAGCAGATGTTCTCAAGGTCATTATTGGCCAATTTTCTTAGCTTGGATTTAAGCTTGTTTGTAACAGTGTATTAAAATTTGTAATAGTGTTATTTGACTATATTGTATATAACTTTACCTACGTATTTAACTTTAAGTTTGCTAGACTATAGTTTGTTTACCTGCCTAATTAGTGTTTGTTAATTAACTGTCTAATTACGTAAATTTAGTTAAGCAACATTTTCAAACTTTTTTTTCAAACTTTATTTACCTGACTGTTTGTCAATGACGCTTCTGCTACCTACTTGCTTCAGAGTTGTAAATGCCAACTCTATTTCTACAAATTTTTTCCATTTTCCTTTCATAACTAAAATTTTCTTTGCCTTTATCCTTCTATATGACATCTGGACCTTTGTATTAACCTTGAAATGGAAGACATGTAACAAACACTTAAAGAAGACAAGATTGTTAGTTACGTACTTCAGAATATATTGATGTTAGCTGCCTGCTAGTGTTATCATATCTTTAGCATACTGAGGACTCAAACCTGTCAAAAGCCTTTCTCTCCCAGCTAACTGCCTTCTAGTGCTATCATATCTTTACCATACTGAGGACTCAAACCTGTCAAAAGTATTTCTCTCCCTGCTTGTTTAATATTTTTTCTCCCTATTAGCAGCCTTCTAATGTTATCATATCTTTAGCATACTGAGGACTCAAACCTGTCACTATTTTTTCTCTCCCTGCTTGTTTAAAATTTTCTCCCTATTAGCAGCCTACCAGTGTTATCATATCTTCAACACACTGAGGACTCAAAGCTGTCAAAAGTCTTTCTCCCTATTAGCAGCCTACCAGTGTTATCATATCTTTAGCATACTGAGGACTCAAACCTGTCACTATTTTTTCTCTCCCTGCTTGTTTAAAAATTTTCTCCCAATTAGCAGCCTGCTAGTGTTATCATATCTTTAGCATACTGAGGACTCAAAGCTGTCACTACTTTTCTCCCTGCTAGCTACCTGCTTGTTTTAAAAATTTTTCTCTTCCTTGCCTTCTAGTGTTAGCATATCTTTAGCATACTGAGGACTTTAACCTGTCTCCCAAAGCTTACCAATTCGCCTTACCTAGTTTGATTGCACCTGTCTCATTGAAATTAAAGACGTAAACAATAAACATTGGTTGAAAATGAAAATTTTATGTCTCTAATTACGTAATATTGGCAACACTTATCACACTAATTTTGGTGTCAACGTAAAGAGCACACCGTGAACCAACTTCGGTCAGCTCTTGGTAATTATTGGTTGACTAATTAGTTAGTAATAACTGGTTAAAGTTGACTATGAAAATTGGCTGAAAATGGGTGATTTTAATTTTATGTCTCCAATTACGCAAGATTGGGAAAACTTTATGTGATAAGTTTTATGTCAACGTAAAGAGCATGTGTTGAACTAACTTCGGTCAACTAATTTTGTTTAGTAGTTAGCTAATTAGTTAGTAATAATTTATTAAAGTTAACTATGGCTGAAAATGGGTGATTATAATTTTATGTCTCCAATTACGCAAGATTGTTGATACATATTGGTTAATTATGGCGCCTGTGTAATAAAGTAATAATGAACTAACTTCGGTCACCTGTTGATAATTATAGGTTAACTAATTAGTTAATAATAATTAAAGGTGACTAAATTTGTGTGTAATGAATATGACAACAATTACGTGAAACTGGGAATAGGCTGAAAGTTAAAAGAAAAAGAGTATACAACATTTGTTCAATAATTAACTCCTAACTATGAACTGAACAAGGCAATGCAAAATTGATATATGTGTACAGCCTACGTATTTTATGAAACCTAGCACAAGAATGCTGCAAAGTTTAGACATAAATTGCAAGTTTGGCAGGTTTATTAACCTTACTGACATTGACTTTCACCAGATTTGTTCACTTACTATACATCACCGTGACAATGAATTCCGGTAAGATATTTAATTGTAGCATTTTTATCCGTTGTATTTTTAATGATTGCATTTTAGTAGTTTTAGTCGTCATATTTTGATTGTCACATTTTTGGTAGTTGTACATATTACAATTTGAAACATTACATATTACAGTTTGAAACATTACATAGTTTTAGATTTCAGGTATTGTTAAATATTATTTGTTGCTTTAATGTTTCAGGTTCACGTCCCAAGTTTGAATGTTCCATTTGCGCAGAAAAATTCGGACGTAATGGAAACCTCCTGAGACACATGCGCCGCCAGCATCAACCAATATCCTGCGACAAATGTGGAGAAACTTTCCCCGGCCAACGGCAATTGCGACAACACAAGAAGACAGCCCACTCAGCATTTATGGAACAAATGGCCGAGCAAATCAAGAGCCAATTCCTTTGTGATCAGTGTGGTAAAAAGTTCACAGAAGAAGCCTTCCTCAAGCAACATATTGAAGAGGAACATCCACCCACCACCGAAGATGCATTGGCGGAAGACCCTGTCAACCCTCCAGCAGATGTCAGTGAGATTTACCAAGCCAACTGGTATCAAATTAGAACCTACCACACCGTCAAGAAGTTTATGCGCCAGTACAACTTCCGCCTGAAGACCACGTCCATGAAGGAAATAGAGAAAGCCCTCCTGTCAGTATTCCTAGACCACAAGTACAGGTCTAAATGGAATGTTTCATTTGGTTTCATCCTCAGAAATATACTCAACGACGAATTGATATATTACTATGCCAGCAACAACACTTCCCTGTTTACCTTACCTCGCCTCATTTCCAGCAGAGCAGAACTGGATCGGTTTATTGACGATATTGAAAGCAAAGATCATA
>JASAND010000162.1:0-15315 GCA_030248195.1 Trissonchulus latispiculum | reverse complement strand
GACCCTACATAATGTTGGCATAGAATTTTATGATGCCATCCATGATTGTGGCAAACCCGTTAAGGAATCTGTTATAGTCTCCTACACTAATAGACGCACTGCCCTTCCATAAGTAATGCACGTATCTATACCTCACCTGAGGCTGAAGACTTTACTTATTGAGTAACAGACTAACAGAGACGCATACGAACGCGAAAGTTAGCAAAGCAGAAACAAAACTTTTCGCATCGTTAAATATTTCATGTTAGGCTTAAACATTCATCCTGTACAACTCAAACAAACACTCAAATAGAAAAAATTCAATTATGTTCGGAGGTCCTGCAACTTTCACAAAACATTCCATTATATTTAGAAAATCGAGACAGATAGCTTAATCAATCGATATACTAAACAACCGATGGTTCTACGTTCCTATGGCACCTGCCATAGTCGCTAACGGATAGGGACACGTTCTGACATGAGCAGCGTAAGCGCGCGGTCGTATTAGAAACCTGCCGTTGTAGCGTTTTAACTTCCTTCCTACCTATTGTATCGGGTCACGCACAGAGACGCAAGTAGACGAGCACTTCGCAATGTTTGAATTATACAAGCAATTTTTGAACTTGCCCCAAACTCATACTTTGGATTCTTTCAAAAAGCAAAATTACTGCGCCGAATGAGCGAATTTTAAATGGCTAGTTTTGTTGTAAAAAAATTATTAGTTTTCCTTTCCTCATTCCAAAAGGGGCAGTATACCCTGAGATCCATACACACTAACACGTGTTCCTATTTTGGGGTCTACCTAGGGCTGTGCCGTTAAGGATTTTGCGGGGCGGGACCCAATCTAGCGTGCCGTGACGGGCCTGGCCCAGCCCGGGCCCGGCCCCAAGTCCCGTCCCCGCTTCACGGTCCGGCCCGGAGCCCGTTTTACGGTCCGGCCCGTTCCAGGAGCTCGTTAGGGCCCGAACTGCGGTGTGCGCTAACCGAGTATACATACATACACACACACGTGTGTGCGCGCGTGTGTGTGTGTGTGTGTGTGTTGAAATTTCTCTATTTTGAGCGGGACGGTCGGCCCCGTCGGCCCTGAACGCCCCACGGGCCTTGAAGCAGGCCGGGCTTTGCAGGGTAGACAGGCCGGGCCGCACTGTATAAAATCAGGGCCGGGCAGGCCCCGCTTCACGGTCCTGTCATAGCCCTAGGTCTACCTAACTCTGACGAAGAGTTTACCCATGAAAAATTCCAAATTCTTAGTGTCAACTCCAATATTTGCAAAAGTTGCACATTTTTAACATCTTGGCCAAAAAATTAATATATAAAAATGAAGATTTGTAGCGATTTTACTTGGGGCAGATTGTAGCAAGAGGAGAATTGATTCACTGCACACTGCAACGTATTTCGCTACTGGCTAGCCAGATTACAGATGATCTTTTGAATCTTGCATATGAATTTTTCGGAAAGAGAATTCATTCCCGCCATTAGTTCTTATGTACAACGCACTCTTCTTGCTAATTTGGTTCCACATAATCGCCAGGAGGGTCTAGTCGGACACCTACTTCACAGAGTCCATAGCATGATTTACATTACGACTCAAATCTCAGTCTATAGGGTTGTTTGGTACTGAGCTCATTTCCGCTGTCCCTGTTTGCAGTACGACCCGTTCATCCTGCTGCCTTAGTTCCGCCTGACCGTCTGGAGGGACCGGCAATCGCCCACTTCTGAGATGACGTCAATATTAGTCTTAAAACAGTTGTTCAAAACTTTGGGTATGGGGATTGTCGTTGTATCGAGCTGTCCAAAGCGCGAGTTGTTTGCTATCAGAGTTCAATACTCGTTTACACATTTCTACCACGAAAGCGGCTACTAAATCTTCAAATCTTCTTCTAAATCTGTATTATCTTCGAATTGAAAACCAACAAATTCAAAATAAAATTCAAGCCTGGTCAGAACCATAAGTAGAAGAATTTTGTCGCTTTTGTGCAAAAATCTTACATTATGTTCGATTTTCTCATTCTTTCAAACAGCAATATGTCTCGTTATAACCAGCTTTCGACCCACAAAGAAGACAAGACGACAGTGTAAATTGGATTTATATAATAGTTTTGTAACAGAGCATCATGAAGTATTCACACTGAAACTAAAAGCTCCTGGTATATAAGTGGTAACTCATACAGATTATATTATAGATACGTACTTTATATATATTGTTAGATTATGTGCGACAGAGAACTCAAAGAACAATACAGCAAAGTGTACAACGGAAATATAAGGCTAATTAACAGCTAAACCCACGCAAAGAGTTCGGTGAATACAGCAAGAATAATTATCTAAGGTTCGATAATTTTTAAACTCAAATACTGAAAACATTCCTGAAAGCTTAGAGCTGTGAAGGAATTTCAGCACACGGATTTCAAAATGCCATTTCATTCCAGAATTTAAAAATGCCCAGGCCCACGCATGTCGGAAACCAAAAACAAATTTACCGCAAATATACCGAATACATATGCAGCAAATTACACTTTATAGAAGCAAAAAAGTTATAACTTTTCCAGCATAAATATTAAAAACCAAAACTAAAACATTGAGTGAGATTATAATTCTGCGACAGACTGATCAACGGCAATGCCTTTTCTGGCCTCCAATTGGCTGAGAATTTCATCCCAAGCCACAAATTGTCTGGAAAGGCCATGAACCAGCTGGTTATAGGCCTTGACCAACTGGCTGATTTCAGTCGTTCGCTGATCGACAGATTCTTGATGATCACAGTAAATGGAACGCAATACCCTCAGTTTTGGTTCAAACGTCAGAGTGGCAGCGATGTGCTCAGAATCCAATGCCGGCAGCAACTTATCCACCTGTTCCAACAGATGCATACGGTGCTGCGTATGTCCAAATGATGCTTCCAGTATCTGAAAATAGATAACTCAGACATTATAAAGGTAGGTTCGGTAGGTCCAACATATACCACCCGTTAACTTAATTAAAAAACTGTAAAATTGGAGGTACCAATCACCCAAGCCTTTCAAAAGGGTAATTACTGGCGATGACTGTTCTTTGGAAGTGGGGATTTATTCTCCAATACGGAGCTCCTTGGCATTAACGGCGCGAAATGATTCAGCTTCACCAAATAACTTTCGCAAATACAACATTTTGAGAGATGGCCAATTATAAATTTAACTCAGCGTGATGAGAGCTGTCAAATGTGCCCAAGTTAAACTTGGTGAACTGTGAACAGTCAAGGGTGAAAACGCAAACTGTTTGTAGCGATCGTAGCAACCTTTATTTTTCGGGATATGGGCCGCTGAAACCACATGCTATCCCAAATCCGCTGAATTAATACATATTCGCGTTCTCCTGAACGAGACCTGTCACATATTACCAAACTCGACTACTTTACGTTTATTTTTTCTATCGATAGTGGCCCTGCGACCAGGTATATATATATATACATTGTCGGACTTAACTTTGATAGTAAACTCTCCACAAAATTCACTCTTTTTGGTCCAACTTCTTTTTAAGCTTAAGCTTAATTTCTTCCAGTTTTTGAGGCTTAGGCAGACTATTAGGGACTTTTATCACAAAAACATATAGTCAAGCGGGAAAAAACCCACTCGCCAATGCGGGAAGAATCCACTCCCAGTGTGGGCTTACCGGTATGAGCTATATAGGATTATAATAGCCTATCTTGAAGAGCGTCCAAAACAACCCTGGAGGGTGTATGCTTGTAGCTCCCGCTGCTTTCCTGCAAATCTTTTGGGGCTTTGAAATTTTTGGAAGTTGGGGTCCGACCAAGTGCCGAAAATTGGCAAACTTTGCCCGGCCACCCTGAACCCCTGAACTACTGGAAAGACCTAGACCAAAGTCTCCAGCCACTTTTCGCACATATTATAGGTGTCGCTGCAGAGACCCCTATGATATGTGTAGGGCATATGTTTCGCGTCATAATGATATGCCATTGGTGGCCAGGAGTTGGCGGGGAAAAAACCCACATCCGGGAAAACACCACTTTTCAAAATTGAATATTTTTCTAAGCATTAGCAGGAAAGGTCAAATTAATACATACATTATTGTTTAATAGAGCCTACAGATTAAAGGGCTATTAAGCGCGGCGGGAAAAAACCAAAGTCCGAGATGCGGGAAAACCCATCGTCAGAGTGAGTCCCCCATATGAGCTAGATCGGATTTAATAGCCTATCTTAAAGACTGTCCAAAACTACCCTAGGGGGTGTACAAGAATAAAAATGCTCCGGTGGAGCATGAAAAATGCAATATGGGTGACATTCGGTTGTAAATGGACAGAGGACTAGGTTTTAAAACGTTAATATGGGAGTTGCAGGTTGTAAATGCCAGGAGGACTAGGTTAAAAGCGCACTAATATGGACCAGCTTCGCTGAACAACCCATATTCGCGGAAACTGTCCAGAGTTTCTATCGGCTGCTGCTTGCTGTTGCTATTGGCAGTTCTTCGGAAAATTGTACGATTTTTGGCAGCATGGCCTGCAAGTATATATTGTGGTCGTGCTCCTTATTATACAACTTAATAATACACGTCCTCCATAATGTCAACTGCTTTTCGCATCAACTTAGTACAAGATTATGCGCCAACACTGCAAAAAAACACCTTGAACACCTTTCTACCAGAACTGCATTGTTTATTTGGAATACGTAAGCTTTAATATTTCACAATCGTCCCGCTTGCTTTGAAAGCTGAAGAATGTAGATCTTACTCGTATGCCATGTGGAGTGGAGCATGAGTGACCGCGAATATGGGTTGTTCAGCGAAGCTGGTCCATATTAGTGCGCGCTTTTAACCTAGTCCTCCTGGCATTTACAACCTGCCCCTCCCATATTAACGTTTTAAAACCTAGTCCTCTGTCCATTTACAACCGAATGTCACCCATATTGCATTTTTCATGCTCCACCGGAGCATTTTTATTCTTGTCCTATTTCATTTTTAAGGTTCTCAGTAAATAGCAAAAACGTTAAAGCTGTGTGAAAGAAACTTTAAAAATTCCGCCAATCCAACCGAAAGTACAGAACAAAGAAGCTTGAAAAGTTCCAAGTTCTTCCTTTTTCTCTATTTTGACAGAAATCCAACATCCAGTATCCATGGCTGCAATAGTTTTAGTTACTGTATATAGCATATAGCACTCTACTGCAGCGCAACCAAATGAAAACTTTGCTGTCGGTGAAGGAAACTCATACGACACGATTTTCAATGCTCTGCCGCACTTGTGTGCAAAATTTCGGACGATTGCTACCTGTAGCTGGTTATAGGACGTGCTGTACTTCAGCAGCACCCTGCTGCAGCGCAACCAGATGCAAACTTTGCTGTCGGTGAAGGAAACTCATACGGCACAATTTTCAATGCTCTGCGGCACTTGTGTGCAAAATTTCGGACGATTGCAACTTTCCTGTAGCTAGTTATAGGCCGTGCTGTACTTCAGCAGCACTCTACTGCAGCGCAACCAGATGCAAACTTACTGCCAGTGAGGGAAATTCATACGGCACGATTTGCAATGCTATTCTGCACTTGTGTGCAAAATTTCAGACGATTGCAACTTATCTGTAGCTAGTTATAGGCCGTGCTGTACTTCAGCAGCACTCTACTGCAGCGCAACCAGATGCAAACTTTACTGTCGGTGAAGGAAACTCATACGGCACGATTTTCAATGCTCTGCCGCACTTGTGTGCAAAATTTCGGACGATTGCAACTTACGTGTAGCTAGTTATAGGCCGTGCTGTACTTCTGCAGCACTCCACTGCAGCGCAACCACATAGTAGCATCGTAATAAGTATACGAAACGTATCTATAACAGTTTGTCATGTCCTAAACTATCTGTATGCCGAATTTCAAATACCAGTGACGAATGAATAACTTGTTATCGACGGTGCTGTGTTTGGGGCAGCACATACAGCACGGTAGAAGCTAGAGAATGCACCAACTAACATAGCTACAGTTCCCCCTTACTACAGACATGATTTTCGCCAAGTTTCATATGTTCAGCCGTTTACAGTAAGTCTACAGACAGCGTGCTGTGGTTGTTGCATAGCAGTACAGCACGATAGCAGCACCGCACCGCGCTGCGACCATGCTCATCGTGTTCAGCGACCCCGATAACCCTTATATGCGTCTCACTATATGGCCCAAAACAGCATATTTAGGCCAATTTTTGACTAATTTCTGTGAAGTTGGGACTCAGCGAAAAAATATCAAAAAGGTTCACTTTCGGGGTATATACGTTCAGAAAAACCAAACTTCACCTGCTGAAAATGCCCAGATCGTTCTAACACTGCGACAGAAAATTGCATTTTTCCAAGCGTGACTTACACGGAAAAAAACAAACGGACCTAACTTGCCCGGAAGCGAAAATTTTCAAAGTTGGAAATTTTGACCAAAACTTTTTTGCGACTTGTAGTACTCGTCGTGTAGATTCCAACGATACCAAAATTGTCCAGTTTCGTTGAGTATTTAGCTGGCACGGAGCTCGAACGGGTCTCCAAGGGCCGCACTGAGCCTTTTACACCCATATTATAGGGGAGCGCTCTCGCGCTCCCCTATAATTATTGTAGCTCCCGCTGCCTATCAGCAAAGGTTTTGGGACTTTGAAAACTTTGGATTTTTTTGGGTCCCAACGTGGGGGTCAGGCAGGGTCAACTTTGGTGGGTCACCCTGAACTACTGGAAAGACCTAGCCCAAAACGGATTACAGTTTCTCAGAGGATTATGTCTCAAACTTCACGATGGTGTATGCAATTTGGCTCTAGTGCCTGTGGTGCGACCTGCGGATGGCTAAACTCAGCGGAAAAAACCCATGTGCGGGAAAAACCCAAATTTCAAAATGAAACTTTTCAAACCATTAGCAGCAAAGGAAAAATTCATGCATTTCTCAGCTCAATAGAGCCTCCTGATCAATTTGTTATAGATATTACCTAGGTTCAACCTTCTATGTGTGGTTCAGGTGACCAAAATCTGTCTCAAAGATCTGAAAACACGTTTTCTACGGGATATGATGCTTAAGGTGCTGGTTTCCTTTCGGGTATTTTTTACTCATACGGCTTTAATCCTTTACATGAATAGCTAAAACTTGCTAAATAACCTATTTCCGTGCTCTTTAACATTCTGGGACCAGTCCCGGATTTTTAGGCCAAAAGATAAGAAAGTTTTGGTTTTTGGCCTTAAGCTTCCAGTAGGTAGACCAGACACGGGATTGGTTGATATGGCTGGAAAGAGGACACAAAAATGAACATTTTTGCTTTTACAACCTTTGAGCCATCTCCAGTGGTTAAGTCAGTATATATAAGCAAAAAACCATTTTGAGGGTCAAAAAATGGCCATTTTCGAGGAAATCAGTTTTTTCAAAATTACTGCCAAACCTTGCGAACAATTTCGTTCCATTTATATATATATACACAATCGATACAACGTTCAAATGCACATTTTATGAATCCCTATTAGCCGGACTTTATTGCTTTCAGCTAGAGATTTGGCCGGAAAACCATTTTCGCAAAAGTGCGGTTATTTTGTTTTGAACATCGATTTCTCAAAGCCTACTCGACAGATTCCAGAGATTTTCGGCAAAATGGAAATTCGTACTATAGCGGAGGGACGTTTTTCTTGGTTTTGGCTAAAACGTTCAGTTTCGAGAAAATTTAGTGCAAAGTTTAAAACTTTAGTGCTTCCGTGCATTTTGCGAATTGTCTCAACCGTTAAGTGATACCGAGCAAAACCCCAAAAAACGTCCGTCGTCACATGTCCTCTCTATGATAGCGCAAAAAGAAATTTTATCTGGTTCCGCAGTATTGAAAAATCAATGTTCAAAGATTTTTGGTCTATATTTAGCCGTTATGTCAGAAAATGTTTGCTAATTTTTTAATAATTTTGCTAGTTTCGTAAGCTCATATGATCGTAATGATTATAAGCTTTAAAACGATGTATAAAGCTGTTTTCAACTCCCAAAATTAAAAATTCACCACAAAAGCACTGCACAAAAGGATGCCACCACCTTAAACCGCATCGTTTTAAAGTTTATAATCAGTACATTCGGATGAGCTTACGAAACTAGCAAAATTAGCAAAAAAATAGAAATTTTTTACATATAGTCAGGGGGGGGAACATGAATAGGGAAGCAAGATTCCAACTTTTTCTTCGTTTGGTTTTTTTTTCTTCAACCTTATTTGCATAATTTAACTTCCGCAAAAAAGTGTCCTATACTAGCCCTGTGTTGAAGATAGGGCTTCGACGTGCCCCAACAGAGAAAATACACGCTAAACATAGAAATACATCGTTTTATACATTCCTGCTCCAGCAGGAATAATACAAAATTGCATGTATAGTCAGGGGGGGGGAACATAAATAGGGAAGCAAGCCTCCAACTTTTTCTTCGTTTGGATTTGGATCGGTTTGAGTAAACCGTTACGTACCGTGGGCAAATACCTATCCAATCGTATATTGAAACTTCTCATACACCTCTCTCAGCTTTGGCAGTAACAGGATTTGTCCATGTTTTTTTACCCGCGAATCGGGGAAAAACATGGTACGGGGGAAAAACATGGCACGGATTTCTAGCAAGCAACCATTTAGAGTGGTTTAAAAGCGTTGTTTTAGCTGTTTTAGAGTGCAAAACTACCTAGGCACCATTCTAGCGTCACAACAAGCTTAAAACCCGATTTTTTGGTCAAAATGCCAAATCCGCCGTAACCTGTTTGGGCATGAAACCTGCTGGGAACTGGCCATAATATGCAGAATATCGCTAGAAATAAGTTAGTTGTGTTAAAAATTGCAATATCCCATCATTTTTTAAGTTTTTCCAAAATTTTCATTTTTAGCATAGAAACTTAAGAAACCTGGCACCTTGATGCTGCAAATCAAATTTTCGAGCTAGAAGCTTCAAAAATGCTCAAAGCTGGCATATTTTGAGTTTTTTAGCGGTTTTAAAGCATTCTCTTTCCTATAGAAGCATTAAGTTACGCCTTCCTGAAGCATACGCAAAAATTTGAAAATTTGGTCACCATATTTTTTCCCCGCTCTAGTGGACCCTATGTGGGGGAAAACATGGTCAAATTTTTTTACTGGGTGCACGTAGGGGAATATCACTATTGCCATGTGATAGAGCAAGTCGAATTATGCCCGCATGCAAATTTATAGTAGCCAAAGTTGGATGGTTGGTTAGATACATACTTGCAAACTTTCGAAAATCCTTAGCATTTTGGCCCATTTTGGGAGGTCAACTTTCGTCATGTATAGAGGTCGGGGAAAAAACCAACCCGCAAGTGGTGGGGAAAAAACAAACCCCTCGTTTGGGCGATGGGGATGAGCTAGCGGGCTCAAATTTTGCATGCAAGTTGGTAGGGCCCATCCCACCTACCACATCAAATATGAGCAAAATCTGATCACATTTGAACATTTTATGACATTTTGAAAATTTTGGCATTTTCGACCCCCCAAAAATTCAAAATTTGCCTATTTTTGAAGGCCTGTAGAAACTTTTCCATAGTAGTTAGGTAATAACTTTTGACAGTTTCTATGAGAACAACATGTGCTCTTTCCAAAAATGTCGGTCTCGCCTTCCTGCGACGCTTGGCAAGTTGCCAGCAGAATTTTTACAAAATGGGAAAAAACCAAGGGGTGGGAAAAACCAATTTTTGCTTTTGCTGCCAAACTCCCAAAAATGGTTCTTACTTGCTCAAACGTCGTCCACATAGCAAGTTTAATGCGTTCTTTCACATGAACAGCTCAAAATTGCATTTGGACCTGACAATTTTGTGCTAGCCGGTAAAAACCTCATTTCGGCGGATCGGCTGTTTGGCTCAGCTAAAGTGGCCAAAAAGTATATACTCTGGGACAAAGAAATACGCGAAAAACACTGAAACAACATTCATTTTAATTTATTTCCTCGAATTTCAAAAGTTTTACAAATTTTTGTATTTTAACATAGAAACTGGCAAATTTTATGAAACCTAGCCAGTTGATGCTGCAAATTTTGATGTTCGATTTTCTCACTTATTATAAGGAATATCGCATAAATAACTGCAGATATGAAGTCAGCGACGCCGATTTTACCTGGTGCATGCATAAAATCGCTAATATGAGTTACCCTGGCCAAATATTGGGGTTGGTTTTTCCCCATCGGTTGGCTTTTTCCCGCCATTGGTTTTTTACCCCGGCTAATTAACCGTTAATTACTAATTAACGACAGGACTTAGAGAGACGATTTATATACCAAAATGACAGTCTAGACAGGACTTGATAAGAAAATAATTTATAGCCGGATTGCACCACTGGGTAGTTCTGCAGAGTCCAAAAAGTGACTTCCTTGGTTTTTTCCCCGACCTCTATATTGTGCTTACAGAATCGAACTCAGAAACCAATCTGGTACTGCATGGTATAGGTTAAGACTTGCTCTTTCTAATGGGCTATATAGTCAGGGCGGGGAAAAACACACCCGAAAAGATGGGGAGAAAAAACACACCCACCCAGAGAACTCAAGGTAACAGATATAGAAACCTAAGTGCAAATGAAAGCGCTATCTTGTTACAGTAAAACCATACCCATATGGTTGGTATTGGCCAAAGCGGTCTATTCTGACAGTGTTCCAAAGTTGACCCCTGAAAACACCTCTGAAACCTAAGAAATTTTAAATTTCGCTAAGCTTATTTCTAGACACCTATAAGGAAAACTTAGCTAGTCTTTGGCATAGGGGTATATGTGGACCCCCTCTAGCGTTTGGTATAGACGGCAGCCTCCTGCCTATTATGCAGGCTGAGTACTGGGTGTGTTTTTTCTCCCCGCCATTTTGACCCCCCAGCGGGGAAAAAACACACCACCCAATTTTCACATATAGTCCAATATGTAGCTCTGAGCAATTCTGATGCTCTTAAACGATAAAGCGGGTCTTGTTTTGTAATTTTGGTTCAAACAATATGCACTTGGAGCCTCTAATAGCTCATAAATTAAGGATTAAAATTTGCTGCATCATCGTGCCAGGTTTCATATGTTTACAAGGCAAATTTTTAAAAATCTTAAAAAACTTCATGAAATTGCAATTTAACGCCAAAACTAACTTAAATAATGATAAACAATGACATTTGCAAGTGTTTTGGTACCGTCAACCGGGGCTACTTCGCCCGGTTTCAAACTTTGACTGTTCACTGAGAATTCATTATATATAAGTGATAAAGACCTAAACTCTTTTGCATAGGGTGGGTGGCATGTGGGGCTACTTTGCCCACACAACAGTATGTCATTAAATTATTCAGCTTGCGAGCATATATTGAAAAACCTCTCTGGGCAAAGTTAAACCGGTTTGGGGTAACTTTGCCCGGGGGGTGGGGCTACATTGCCCAATTTAACCTACAGAGCTACTCAATAAGCATATTCGCGAAATTTCAGCTGCTAAATATTCAGCAAGATCTCCGCTTTCATATCGCCACAGTTTCAACGGCTTACAGTTGCTACCTCCTTCGCATAACTTGCGTAATACCAGGTAACATCCAGTTTTTACCCTTATTCAGCAACTTCTAACTTAACGTTCTGGCTACCAGCAATGGATAAAACCTTGAAATCTTTGGCAAAAAGCGGGTGTAACCTAGAGATTTAAGAATATGCCTAAAACAATATATGAAGATCAGTATTTCTGGGCAACGAGTCTAAAAATCAGTTCCAACCACCACGACCGTTGCTGATTTCCGAACTTTCAACGTTGCCACCAATCAATCTGTACTGGCTATCTGCAAGAAGCTTTGCTACATAACGCAGAATTAAAAGAGCTTTCCTCTCATTCAAATTTCAAGTCAATAAGTCAACATTTACGAAATTACCAGGCATTTTTTAGCGTTCCGGTCGACTAGCTGGGCATAGTAGCCCCAAATTTTTCATTCGGGGCTACTTTGCACACGTTATTTACATGTTCTTGGTTCACGTTAGGGATGGGCGCGGAAAAAAAGGACTGGAAAAAAAAGGTTTTTTTCCGTTTTTTTCCATTTTTTTCCGATGGGGTGGAAAAAAATGGAAAAATATTCCTAACGTTATTTTGACGATTTTAACAATAAAATATCATGTTTTCTGAGCTTTTCCAGCAATTTCACACTATTTACAACCTTTTCCGTGGGTCATAGTAGGTGGGGGTATGCTAAATCTGACGAAATTGTATTTGGGTTTTTTCGATGCATCGGAAAAAATGGAAAAATATTCGGCACATGTTTTGAAAGTTAATTTATAACATCGGAACATTAAGACACCATCAAAAACAGTGTTTAATGAGGTAAGAATACGATATTCATGCATTTGAGCTAATTTTGGGATTTGACATTTTTTCCTTTGGAATGTGAAAATGACTGCATAACTCAGGTAGAGTTAATAATTCAATACCTAACAGTGGAGTGTTCAACCAAAACTGTTAAAATATCTGGAATTGTTTACTTTACGGAGCGTGTTACCTATGAAAACCACAAACTAGGTCTAGTAGAACCGCTAAAGTATACAGAAGTGACCTGTCCTTTGCTTTAACAGCGTCACCCGCTGAAAATATTTGATTCTTGTAACCACTACTGGAATCTTTCTAAGCGCTTGTGTAATTGCATTACCCCTGTGGGGCTACACATATCGTGAAAACTGCTTCTGTGCATGCAAAAACATGAAATAACGCAACTTTTAGCACATTGTGTAATTTTAGAGTGACCGGAAAAAAAAGGAAAAAAAATGGAAAAAAATGGAAAAAAACCGAAAAAAAAGGTTTTTTTTCCGGCAATCTTTTTTTTCCGGAAAAAAACCAACCCTAGTTCACGTGTATCTTATGTAAAATTTAGTTTAAAAGTTGTAATGTAGATTTTCAGTCGGGTGTCTTAAAAGCTAATTTATATGCTAGGTAAGCTATTTAAGCTAAATGAGTGAGTGTTCGTTGCCGAGTTCAGTGAAGCAATGTTTTGAAATTTCAGACAAGAATGATGTTCTGGGCACTTGTTTGGGTTATAGGAGGCCTGATCAGCCTTTATTGTAGTGCAACAATTTGTTGTTCCAACAGCAATAGCCCTATAAAGGATAATGGGCCGAACAAACATAGTTAGCTTTTACAGTTATGCACAGAGCAAGGCCGCACCCAGGGGGGGGGGTTCAAGGGGTCTAGACCCCCCCCCCTTTTGAGATGACAAAATGGAAAATGTTTGCTATTTTTATGGCAAAAACTGTTATTTTTAAAAATTTTTCGCGCCTTCGGCGCGATTATTCACTTTTTACAAGAAATAAACGTCCAATGTGCTGTTTTTTGGGCGAAAATGCAAAAATTCTTCAACTTCCCCCCCCCCCAGACCCCCCTTACGTTTTACCTTGGACCCCCCCCCCTTTTCAAAATCCTGGGTGCGGGCCTGGCACAGAGTACCGAGCGCGCTCTGAAGCAATATATATATATTATCTAAGTCTATAATTATAATTAGAAATATCTGCTTAATTCTGTGTATTTTGAAGAATCGCGAAAATTCCTCAAAATATCATACATACGTATACATTCAGGCCCGCACCCCGGATTTTGGAATGGGGGGTCCAAGGTAAAACACAACGGGGGGTCTGGGGGGCGGAGCCCCCCAGTACATTGAATGTTTATTTCGTGCAAAAAGTGAATTATCGCGCCGAAGGCGCGAAAATTTTTAAAAAATAGCTGTTTTGACCATAACAATAGCAAAAATTTTCCATTTTGTCATCCCAAAAGGGGGGGTCTAGACCCCTTGAACCCCCCCGGGTGCGGCCTTGTATACATTACTTTTTAGACCAATTGCAAATTTTCTAGAAAACGTCGGACGAAGTTCAAGCTTTTTCTATGTATATATATATATAGATAAACACAATAAGTTTATATATATAGATTTTGTAGGTCGTTGCGTTCAGTATATATTGACGTCTGTCTGCTGTTAATTACGGACGCGATGCAATCCGGAGCATTCTTATAAACTAACCTATCGTCGAAAGAAATTGCTTTGAATGATTACAAGATTGAAAGAAAGTTTTTTCACCATGAAATCCATTACGTAGCAAAGTGCTAGTCTTATTTATTGGATGCAGAAAAATCCTATTGTGTTGATTTTAAACTCGGATCGAATTTTAGATGACTAACCAGTGAAAGGTTGAATATTTTGTTTTCCTTTCTTTTCATTGGATTCAATTTAATTTATGCCAGCCAAACCATTTACAAAAATGTGAAAATTGGATGACTTGGTCAAATTTAAGTCAATTTCATCACCGATGGAATAGTTTTACACAGAAAGAACTTTTGAGAAAACTATTATGCATGTTTATCTCAGTTAAGGTGTCCAATATGCTTTAATTCTGCAATAATTTTAATTGGGCAAAGTAGCCCCTTTCGGCGGGCAAAGTAGCCCCTTGTTGAAAAATTGCGGAGGTACTCTGCCCACCGGGGTTAAATATTTATTTTCAAACTTTATCAATCGAAAGATAGGTTCATAAGATAGCTCAGGCTTTAAGCTTTAATTTGGTATATAACTTACTATAGTTTGTTAAGGGGGGTGGGTTTTAGGTGAATTCCCCAAACAGCTAAAATTCGGCATTTTTTCGAAACTTTGTAACTGTCGTACTAAATTACTCCATGTGCATCCGTACTAAGTGCGTTGTACATAAAATTTGCAGTAGCAGAAAGAGAACGTCTTACCCTGTACAGTGCAAAAGAACTTATTCTAATACGATACAAGGAGCGGTCAGTAGAATTTTCGCTATTTCCTTTCCGAAGCCGGGCAAAGTTACCCCCGAAGGCAAAGTAGCCCCGGTTGACGGTATATTTATAGTTGTCTGGTGCTTTTGCTGCGATTTGCGATCATCTCATGGGTTCAGGTGCCTTGACATAAAATGCATCTGACTATGTCCGATAAGCAGCTTTCTACTGGAAACAAAGTGCACTATGTTACGTATTTAGTATGGCCAAAAATGTACAAACAACCTTTAATATGTAACAATTAGTGTCCCGCGGAACACCCAGGATCATTTTTAGCACCGTGTTTTTCTTCCCCGCCGGTGTGTTTTTTCCCCAAATTACGGTGATAAAAAACACAGACGAAATCGATTATTGCTACTGATGTAAAAGGGATCAGGCGGATTTCTATACATGAATCGATAGAACTAGGAGCGATATACACCATGGTACAAACGCAAGCTCAGCCTTAAGACAAAAAAGTTACAGCCTTAGTTCCGTATATGTGTTTTCTCCCCGCCCTGACTATACTAGGCAGCTGCGGCTACTATGGTTGGGGAGTAGGCGACCATGTTTTTTCCCCTCTTTTCCGGCATGTTTCCCCCCATCCCCCCAACAACAGCAATACGTAACTGAACGAAGTAC
>JASAND010000160.1:0-10915 GCA_030248195.1 Trissonchulus latispiculum | reverse complement strand
AAGTTACGTATTGCTGCATTGAATATGAACATTTTTTTGCATGAAAATTTTTCGGAAAACATTTTGGTCGAAATTTGTGGTTGCGTTTGGTAATTTTGCAACCAATACAAACTAAGTACACACATTTCAACGGCACCAAACGACGTAGAAGATGTAGCTTAATAAACTTTAACAGTATCATAATAACTTGGGCGTAATCATTTGCATATCTTTCTAGAAGCTCAAATTTTTGTTTCTCACTGTACATGGATGTTATGAAGCTGGGATTTTTGCTGGGTGTTTATCATGGCACCGTTTTCTGAAAGTTTGATGAAATTGCGCACTATATAATTGCACTTTCTTTGCTGCACAACTGCACAATAATTGCACGATAATATTATGCACGTAAGGGGAGCACGACCCTTTAAAACCAATTGGTGAAATATTATCACTGTTTTTGCGTGAAAATGTTAAACTGTTGTTGACTGCTGTTGCAATTGACAGTTGATTTCATTGTCCAATTTCCTTTCCCTTTGTGCCCTGGTGATTTTTATAATTATTTTCTATCATGTATAACTTTTCTTTCCAGTATTTCTATTCAATCCGTGACATTAGTATTGGAGGTCAGTGTATTTGCTATGGTCATGCGGATTCCTGCCCATCGGATGCTGTTACAGGAGTAAGTGTGTTTGTTAGCAGAGATGGTTTGTTTTGATAGGAAGAGTTTGGAACCAAAGCATTTCGGCGACGCCGGAAAAGTTTTCAAAGATTTGACCAAAAATTCTTTTAAATTTGGAGATTTCGGAACAGACTAAACTTAAAGTGCAGCTAGCTTTACAAAATTTGCGTTTTCTGTCTACAAGTTAATGATGATTGCATTTTTTCCAGCAATTGCGTTGCGAATGTAAGCACAATACCTGTGGTGAGAATTGTCAGCGCTGCTGCCCCCTGTACAATCAGCATCCCTGGATGCATGGAACCATTGCTAATCCCCACGTCTGTAAACCCTGCCAGTGCTTCAATCATGCCCAGTCCTGTCGCTATGACGCCGACGTTGAGAAACGGGGACTTAGCTTAAATCCAGACGGTGTCTATGAGGGCGGTGGTCATTGCGTTGGCTGTCAGGTATGCGTACGTCCAGCTAATAGAGTCTCTACTCGGCCACCGATTTATGTATGAAGTTTTGTTTGTATAAATTTGTACAAGATTTAGGAGCTTTGTGCTCTGGGCTTCCTCTATCTTTGTGGCTGAGCCAATTGATTTTCTAGATTTGATGCACATATTGGATATTGGATACAAAAAGTATTCAATTAGTCTACGTAATGTGATCAACTTATTGTGTCTTGGATGCATTGCAATAAACAGCATTTTGTTCTTTACAGAAAATAGTAGAATTTCTGTTCCAAGGTTATTGCTGTTCTGTTTATTTTTCCAGCACAATACTCAAGGCATCAACTGTGAAGATTGTAAAGATCTTTACTATAGACCAGAAGGTGTATCTCATTACAGAGAGGATGCGTGCAGGTCTTGTGATTGTGACGACACTGGTTCCGAAGACGGACAGTGTATTAAGGACGAAAATCGGGCCATAAATGGATATGTAAGATTATAGAGTTTGCAAGTTTGATTTCTTCTTTGCACTAAAAAGCAGTATCGTTTCAGTATCATTTGGATAAAAGTCGTTATTTTTCGAAAAGTGACACTTTAAATTTAAATTTGGGTACATCCATCCTTTAGTAACCTATGTAGGTACATGTTTTATCTGAAAGGGGAGAGGTTTGACTATCTTTGAGAATCATTGCCTAAGGTTCTAGCTGACCGGTGCATGCTTGAAAAATTTATGCATAAACTAGTTGGAATGGGTAGCTTTGAGGCAAGATTTCGAAATTAAGTAGCTATTGCAACAAGCTAATGTCTGTTTTGTTTAGAAAGCTGGGGACTGTATCTGTAAGCCGGGTTTTGGAGGCAGACGTTGCGACCGATGTGCCTTGGGCTATCGTAATTATCCTACCTGCGAACCTTGTCCCTGTAATCGGGCAGGCTCGGCTAATTTTGCTGATTGCTCTGATCAGTGTAATTGTAAGGTGGGTGGGAAAATGTCACACTATATGCTGTGAAGGCCAAAACTATTCTATGCGCGCTAATGGCTGACCCTCCCCCCACAATTGACCCCCTCTCACACCGCCCCTATATAGGTACGGAGTCCAAACGGGGGTCGCTCACTGCTTTGTATAATTACACCTTGAAATTAACAGGGGCCCAATATGTGGACGGGTCTAAGCTTGTATGTCTATTGTATGACTTTACAAAATAGCGAGTGAGCGACCCCCGTTTGGAACTGTGTATCCATATAGAGGCGGTGCGAGACGGAGGGAGGATGGGAGGAGTGGGAATTGCGGGGGGAGGTCAGCCGATAGTGCGCATCGCATAATTTTTGCCAAAAGTCTGTAATAGGAAAAGTGGGACACTCAGCCCTTCCTAATAGACTTAGCCTGCGAGATGCTTGACACATTAAGGTCGAAATATCTGGGATGGTACCTCTTAACGTTGTTAAGCTTGTGTTTATATGCGTTTGAAGTAAACGAATCTGATTGGCTAATCGCTTACCTCATGTCAAAATTTCATGGATAAGTGTACCCCCTCCGAGGTCTCGGAGGGGGTCCATCTTTGCGTTGTTAACCGTATGTTTATATGCGAATGAACTAAAAGGAATGTGATTGACTACTATAGGCACCGTACCTCCTATGTCCAATCAGATTCCTTTTAGTTCATTCGCATGCAAACATACGGTTAACAACGCTAAGACCCTCTCCGAGATCTCGGAGGGGGTATATTTTGACACAAGGTAAGCGATTAGTCAATCAGAATAGTTTTAGTTCAAACGCATATAAAAACTATATGCTTAACAACGTTAAACTGTACCACCCCGAGATTTCGATGTTAATGTGTGGAGCATCTCGCAGGCTTAATCTATTAGCAAGAGCTGAGTGTCCCAGAGATGGAACCGGGTCACCGGGTCAGTTCGGGTCACTTTTTGGACGGGGTCACCGGGTCAAGAGCTTCGACCCGGTCTTGACCCGGTTTTCTGAATTTACCACAACTTTTTGAAATTTTTGGCTTACCAAGCTAAAACTTTAACTTAAATTTTTGTTTGATGGGCAGTCTTGATTTGCTTTATTCTTATATTTTAGTCTTGAGTGTTTTCGTAGCTTTAGGTTATTTGAATCTGTCTGTATCTGACAGACTATTGTTTAGCTTTATCTTTTCATGATTATTGTATAAATCTATTTAGTACAACGTGCTTAGATTATTTTCGCAACCAAGTTAGATGTTTGCACAATATAAAATAATAACCAATTTTTTTAAAGTTCTCGTGGTTTTGGACCTCACTTTTTACATTTTTCACCACGGATTGATTTCCCGAAATTTCGAAGACGGATAAATTATTTGTTTTGCCAACTCATTTCTACATCTACATACAATTTAAAAAATGTTACAGTCTGATTAAATACTTTTTAAAAAAACCTAGAGCAAACATAGGTATGTCACAGTTATTCTTTTTGGGGTGGTGATGGAACATGGAAGCCAGAAATTTGGCATTCTTAGGCAAAATCGAAAATTTTTTGCAGATTTTGGAATTTTCTGGGAAACCGGGTCACCGGGTCAAGCCTAAGTGACCCGGTTCCATAACTGGAGTGTCCCACTCTTCCTATAATAGACTCATACTAATAGACTAATAATAATAGACTAATAGAATTTAACGCTTGCCATACTCTTTTAATTATGTACTCTTGTTGAAAATAAAATGGACTCATCGTTCTTCATTATTGTCTTTCAACTTTGATATTCAAGGTTCACATTGTTTTCGAAATTTCGAAACCTATTCTTCTTTATCTGTTAGATTTAAGATGATCATAATGCATAACGAATTTACACTTGCATATAACTCTGTCTCTACTTAATGTCTAATCTATTGATGTTTTGTTTTCAGCCCAACGTCGAAGGCGAGACCTGCGATCGATGCAAAGTTGGCCACTTCAGTCTGGATGAAGAAAATCCGGACGGTTGCACCCCGTGTTTCTGTTTTGGTATGAGTGAGGAATGTCAGGGTCTCCAGTGGAAAAGAATTAAGGCATGTGCTGCATAATTTGTGCTTACGTTGTTTAGCAAATCACCCCAAAAATCTATGAAACTGAAATGTATGTTATACATATCGCACGGTATTATCAAAGGCTAATTCTGTGTTCTAAGTGCTGAACTGTAGCCTCTTTTTCGGACTTTTTGTGTTGCCCACTTTTCCAAAGGATGGGCAACACTTTGTTATCGTTCTGTGCTTATTATTGTGTTGCCCACTTTTCCGAAGGGATGGGCAACACTTTGTTATCGTTCTGTGCTTATTATTATCCGTCTGTCCCCCCCCTAGATCTCGTGATTAGGAAGAGGTACAGGGGTGGTTGATACCTTATTTTGAAGCCCTTGACTAGGACATCTCCCGGAAGCAAGATGGTTCCGAAATTCCGGCTTTTGAAAATTCGGATTTTTCCGGATGGTAAGGGGGGACCAAGGCGAAATTTTAAAAATCCAAAATTTGGTCAAAAACTTTTTGTCTCCGATTTGGCTCAAAACTCGGTCATAGGGTAACTCGACCACGCTGATTTCGAAACTGAAATCGAAATTTCCGGAAAATTTACGGATTTCGAGATATTCGATCCGGAAAATTCCGGATTTTGAAAAATTTCTTCAAAAGTGGTCGATATTGGGCTCAAATGAAAGAGCTCGGCGAGCTGAGTAATTTTTATCATTACCATATTTTCCGGAAATGTTTCTAGCGAAAGTTATGGCCGTAGATTGGAAAATCCGGAATTTCCGGAAAAAACCGGATTTTCAAAAATTCGTTGAAACATGGGCAATATGGTGCTTAATTGAAAGCTCTTAGAGTCCTGGGACAGATTTCCTGAACAGAAACAGCTTAAAAGGTATGTAGTAAAATTTATACCCCAAAGGAATGTGTTGTGGGCAACACATTCTTGCAGTAGCGCTAGTTATTGTGTTGCCCACTTTTCCAAAGGAATGGGCAACACTTTGTTATTGGTCTGTGCTTATTATTATTATTGGGTTGTCGCATTTTTTTAAAAAAAAGACAACCCTTTGATATGGCTAAGTTTCTTTATTTATTTATTTATTTATTATTCCGGTCAACATTTGTGTCCCCCCCCTTTTTCTCGAGATTGGCTGGACCGATCGGGTTGAAATTCTCACCATAGTTGTAGGGTGACCTGAAGTGCTCCCGTTTGCAAGGGCATCCCGATATCTCCCGGATTCCGGGAATGGCGGCTCCCGGAATTTTTAAAAATGGTAAGGGGGGACCAAGGGAAACGTAAAAATTTTTTGTCTCCGATTTCGCTCAAAAGTTGGTCATAGGGTAATTCGACCGCGCTGATTTCGAAACCGAAAACGAATTTTCCGGAAAATTTACGGATTTCAAGATATTCGCCCCGGAAAATATCGGAATTTGAAAATTTTCCCCAAAAGTGGTCGATATGGAGCTCAAATGAAAGAGCTCGTCGAGCTGGACAACTTTCCTTCTTGCGACATTTTCCGGAAATGCGTCTAGCGAAAGTTATAGCCGAAAAACTGAAAATCCGGGAATTCACGAAAACCCGGATTTTGGACTTAAAAATTTTTTTGTCTCCGATTTTGCTCAAAAGTTGGTCATAGGGTAATTCGACCACGCTGATTTCGAAACTGGAATCGAAATTTCCGGAAAGTTTACGGATGTCGAGATATTGGACCCGGAAAATTCCGGATTTTGGAAAACTTCTCCGAAAGTGGTCGACATCGTACTCAAATGAAAGAGCTCGTCGAGCTTAACAACCTTCCTTCTTGCGACATTTTCCGGAAATGCGTCCAGCGAAAGTTATGGCCGAAAAACCGAAAATCCGGAATTCCCGGAAAAACCGAATTTCTAAGAATTGTCACAAAAGTAGACTCTATGGTACTCATTCGAAAGCTCTTAGCGAGTAGGAAAAAAGTTGCAATAGCACCAAAGCCTGAAAATGTACCAAAACTGAGTTTTCGCCCTTTAGATAAGAGGAAAATGGCTGCGACAACCCGTTGATGCCGGTAGGATTTATTATTATTATTATTATTATTATTATCCGTCTGTCCCCCCCCTAGATCTCGAGATTGGGAAGGGGTACAGGGGTGGTTGATACCTCATTTTGAAGATATTCACTTGGACATTGGATCCTCAGTTGGGCAGCCCGATACCTTCCGGATTCCGGGAATGGCGAATCCCGGAATTTTTCGGTTGGTAAGGGGGGACCAAGGCGAAATTTCAAAATCCAAAATTTGGTCAAAAATTTTTTGTCTCCGATTTGGCTCAAAAGTCGGTCATAGGGTAATTCGACCACGCTGATTTCGGAACTGAAATCGAAATTTCCGGAAAATTTACGGATTTCGAGATATTGGACCCGGAAAATTCCGGATTTTCAAAAATTTCTCCAAAAGTGGTCGATATGGTACTTAAATGAAAGAGCTCGTCGAGCTGGGTAATTTTTATCATTACCATATTTTCCGGAAATATTTCTAGCGAAAGTTATGGCCGCAGATTGGAAAATCCGGAATTTCCGGAAAAAACCGGATTTTCAAAAATTCATTGAAGCATGGGCAATATGGTACTTAATTGAAAGCTCTTTGAGTCCTGGGACAGATTTCCTGAACAGAAACAGCCTAAAAGGTGTCTAGCAAAATTTATACCCCAAAGGGAACGTGTTGTGGGCAACACATTCTTGCAGTAGCGCTAGTTATTATTATTATTATTATTATCCGTCTGTCCCCCCCCTAGATCTCGAGATTGGGAAGGGGTACAGGGGTGGTTGATACCTTATTTTGAAGCCCTTGACTAGGACATCTCCGGGAAGCAAGATGGCTCCGATACCTTCCGGATTCCGGGAATGGCGAATCCCGAAATTTTTCGGTTGGTAAGGGGGGACCAAGGCGAAATTTCAAAATCCGGAATTTGGTCAAAAATTTTTTGTCTCCGATTTCGCTCAAAAGTTGGTCATAGGGTAACTCGACCACGCTGATTTCGAAACTGAAATCGAAATTTCCGGAAAATTTCCGGATTTCGAGATATTCCACCCGGAAAATTCCGGATTTTGAAAAATTTCTTCAAAAGTGGTCGATATGGTACTCAAATGAAAGATCTCGTCGAGGTGAGCAACTTTCTTTCTTGCGACATTTTCTGAAAATGCGTGTAACGAAAGTTATCACAGAAAAACTGAAAATCCTGGAATTTACGAAAACCCGGATTTTGGACCAAAAACTTTTTTGTCTCCGATTTTGCTTAAAACCTGGTCATAGGGTAATTCGACCATGCTGATTTCGAAACTAAAACCGAAATTTCTCGAAACTTTACGGATTTCGAGATATTCGTTACGGAAAATTCCGGATTTTCAAAAATTTCTCCAATTCTGGTCGATATGGTACTCAAATGAAAGAGTTCGTCGAGCTGAGCAACTTTCCTTCTTGCGACATTTTCTGAAAATGCGTCTAGCGAAAGTTATGGCCGAAAAACTGAAAATCCGGGAATTCACGGAAACCCGGATTTTGGACAAAAAAATTTTTTGTCTCCGATTTCGCTCAAAAGTTGGTCATAGGGTAACTCGACCGCGCTGATTTCGAAACTGAAATCGAAATTTCCGGAAAATTTCCGGATTTCGAGATATTCAATCCGGAAATTTCCGGATTTTGCAAAATTTTTCCGAAAGTGGTCGATATGGTACTCAATTGAAAGCGCTCGTCGTGCTGAGTAATTTTCATCATTACCGTATTTTCCGGAAATGCTTCTGGTGAAAGTTATGGCAGAAAAATAAACAGAAAAACCAGTTGTGGGCAACACATTCTTGCAGTAGCGCTAGTTATTATTATTATTATTGGTTTGCCGCTACTTCCGAAGGAAAAGGGCAAACCCTTATTCTCGTCGTGTTATTGGTTTGCCGCTACTTCCGAAGGAAAAGGGCAAACCCTTATTCTCGTCGTGTTATTATTATTCTTCTTCTTCTTGTCCCCCCCTATTAACTCAAGCTAGGCTCAACGCCCGGAGCTGAAATTTGGTGGGTATGTGGGGGTTGGTCCCAAACCTGGCCCATTTTAATTTCATCGCTCTAGACCCACCCAGTCGACCAGGGCAGGGAATTTAATTTTTTAAAATCGTAAGGGGGGACCAAGGCGATTCTCAAAAATGGTCGAAAACTTTTTGTCTCCGATTTGGTTGAAAAGTCAGTCCTAGGGTAATTCGGGGACGCAGATTCCAAATCTGCAATCGAAATTTTTCTAGCTTTTGTGATTCTCGAGATATGGCTAAAAGTTACACTGTTGGAGACCGCAAAAGTGAGCAAACTGCCCAGAAACGCCTAATATCTGTGTTTTTGAACTCGTTAGTCAAGTTTAGCTGGTGGGTTCGCTAAGATATCCTTTAAAAAGAAGTGTCAAGTAACTTGTGGCAATATTTAATCGAAAATTCCTTATCCCAACTGCCTTTTTATGGGCAACCATCTTCAGGTGAAGATGTCAAAAATGGATAAGAACGTTTAATGTCCGATTTGGCTGAAAAGTCGGTCATAGGGTAATTCGGGGACGCAGATTCCAAATCTGCAATCGAAATGTTTCTAGCTCCCGTGGATCTCGAGGTATGGCCAAATGCTACGCTGTTGGAGTCTGAGCAAATTGTTTAGAAAAGCCTAATATCAGTACTTTTTTCGTAGCCGGTAGTCAAGTTGAGCTGGTGGATTTGCTAGGACTCCCTTTAAGAGGGTGTATCAAGTAACTTTTAGCGATATTTAGTGAAAAATTAGTTATCCCAACTGCCCTTTCAAGGGAAACCATTTCTAGAAAAGTTCCTTATCCCAACTACCCTTTCAGAGGCAACCATTTCCCGAAAATCGACGCTACAAAGTTAAAGACGCCTAAAGAAAGAAGCGGCGGCAAACCATTCATGCCAGTTTAGCTTGTTATTGGGTTGTCGCATTTTTTTAAAAAAAAGACAACCCTTTGATATGGCTAAGTTTCTTTATTTATTTATTATTCCGGTCAACATTTGTGTCCCCCCCTTTTTCTCGAGATTGGCTGGACCGATCGGGCTGAAATTCTCAGCATAGTTGTAGGGTGACCTGAAGTGCTCCCGTTTGTAAGGGCATCTCGATATCTCCCGGATTCCGGGAATGGCGAATCCCGGAATTTTAAAAATCGTAAGGGGGGACCAAGGGAAACGTAAAAATTTTTTGTCTCCGATTTTGCTTAAAAGTTGGTCATAGGGTAAGTCGACCACGCTGATTTCGAAACTGAAATCGAAATTTCCGGAAAATTTCCGGATTTCGAGATATTCGATCCGGAAAATTCCGGATTTTGAAAAATTTCTCCAAAAGTGGTCGATATGGTACTCAAATGAAAGAGCTCGCCGAGCTGAACAACTTTCCTTCTTGCGACATTTTCCGGAAATGCGTCTAGCGAAAGTTATAGCCGAAAAACTGAAAATCCGGGAATTCACGAAAACCCGGATTTTGGACTTAAAAATGTTTTGTCTCCGATTTTGCTCAAAAGTTGGTCATAGGGTAATTCGACCACGCTGATTTCGAAACTGGAATCGAAATTTCCGGAAAGTTTACGGATTTCGAGATATTGGACCCGGAAAATTCCGGATTTTGGAAAACTTCTCCGAAAGTGGTCGACATGGTACTCAAATGGAAGAGCTCGTCGAGCTTAACAACTTTCCTTCTTGCGACATTTTCCGGAAATGCGTCCAGCGAAAGTTATGGCCGAAAAACCGAAAATCCGGGAATTCCCGGAAAAACCGAATTTCTAAGAATTGTCACAAAAGTAGACTCTATGGTACTCATTCGAAAGCTCTTAGCGAGTAGGAAAAAAGTTGCAATAGCACCAAAGCCTGAAAATGTACCAAAACTGAGTTTTCGCCCTTTAGATAAGAGGAAAATGGCTGCGACAACCCGTTGATGCCGGTAGGATTTATTGGTTTGCCGCTACTTCCGAAGGAAAAGGGCAAACCCTTATTCTCGTCGTGTTATTATTATTATTATTATTCTTCTTCTTGTCCCCCCCTATTAACTCAAGCTAGGCTCAACGCCCGGAGCTGAAATTTGGTGGGTATGTGGGGGTTGGTCCCAAACCTGGCCCATTTTAATTTCATCTTTCATTGCAGTAGCGCTAGTTGTGTTGCCCACTTTTCCAAAGGAATGGGCAACACTTTGTTATTGGTCTGTGCTTATTATTATTATCCGTCTGTCCCCCCCATAGATCTCGAGATTGGGAAGGGATACAGGGATGGTTGATACCTTATTTTGAAGCCCTTGACCAGGACATCTCCCGGAAGCAAGATGGTTCCGAAATTCCGGGTTTTGAAAATTCGGATTTTTTCGGATGGTAAGGGGGGACCAAGGCGAAATTTCAAAAATCCAAAATTTGATCAAAAATTTTTTGTCTCCGATTTGGCTCAAAAGTCGGTCATAGGGTAACTCGACCACGCTGATTTCGGAACTGAAATCGAAATTTCCGGAAAATTTACGGATTTCGAGATATTGGACCCGGAAAATTCCGGATTTTGAAAAATTTCTCCAAAAGTGGTCGATATGGTACTTAAATGAAAGAGCTCGTCGAGCTGGGTAATTTTTATCATTACCATATTTTCCGGAAATATTTCTAGCGAAAGTTATGGCCGCAGATTGGAAAATCCGGAATTTCCGAAAAAAACCGGATTTTCAAAAATTCGTTGAAACATGGGCAATATGGTACTTAATTGAAAGCTCTTTGAGTCCTGGGACAGATTTCCTGAACAGAAACAGCTTAAAAGGTGTCTAGCAAAATTTATACTCCAAAGGAATGTGTCGTGGGCAACACATTCTTGCAGTAGCGCTAGTTT
>JASAND010000159.1:0-115640 GCA_030248195.1 Trissonchulus latispiculum | reverse complement strand
TTTTCCGTTTTTCTTCGTCCCATTTATTTAAAGCTTCTTGAATGTGCTGTTCAAACCAATCTTTCATCTCGCGAAAGCCCAGCCGAGAAGCCGCCACCTCCAGATTAGATTGAGAAGGGGGTCGGAATTTTTGAGGGCTGGCTTTTTTGTCAGTGCCCCCATCTTCGAGATAGTAAATTGGCAGATCATAGGAGAGAGTATCTCCCTCCCGGTGGACGGGCCTCCCGGGATTCTAGGCGATCTATGACCCTACGTACATCTTGCATAGTGGGTCTTTCATGGAGAAAAAGAGACGCGAGGGCGGAAGCGAATTTATCTTGAACCCCCGCGAAAAGTTGCTGAACGCATTCCTGTTCGCGCTCCTCCTGCGTGTCCCACAGGTCGAGGAGCCATAGCTTGCAATTCTGAAATATAGTGTCGAACTGATTCGTTGTGGAACTGCTTTCGGTGTGCAAAAGCCGAAAGCCGTTCACGCAACGACAGCTGAGGTTTTGGGAATTGTGATTTGATCAACTCCAGAAAGCCGGAGTAGGACTCAACGACCTGTGGGCCGCATCGGGAGGCGAAAATTTGGGCTTTTCCCGATAATTTATTCCAAAGGAGACGCCCCCACTGATCCGCTGGGATCGCATGAACTGCCACTGCTGACTCGAATTGGGGGAGCCAGTCCTCAAAGTAAGCATATTTTGGGTCATACCGGGGGACATCCCGCAAAACATCCAAATAATAACGAAAAAGACCCGTGTCAAATTTTGGGACTGAAATATCGGTGGGTTCCATAGTATTTGGAATGGGGTGTCGGGGACTTTTTGGAATTCCCGGTTTTTTCCCCACGTTATTGACTGAATAATTTGTATTGGTACCCGCAGAAAAGGAAGAAGCAGAAGATTTGGACGGAAAGGGTGAATTTGAATTTTGTTGAGAAGGGGGAGGGGGAGGTGGTGGTTGCTCGCAAACCTGATACGGCTGTACAGGCCCCGAAGGAGGGCCCACGACAGAATCTTGTTGTACCGAGAGCGAACCTCCCGAAGAAGGGGCGCCCCCAGTAGGAGCCAACGCTACACCTTTACCTTCCCTTAGGGAAAGCGCGGGTGTGCGCTGCTCTTGCTGCCGCGGAACCTCAGTCGATCCTGAAAAGCGATTTTCTGTGACATAATCAGCCGCACAAGCATGCGAGGCCACCTTGTCCGCCATATAATAGGGGTTAGAGGGGGCATGTTGTGGAACATAAGGGGGAACTTGCAACGGGGGCAAATTTTGGTTGGGTCCCTCCCACAAATTATTGTTATCCAATTCCCGGATAACTGGGTTTTCAAAAACTTGTTGCTCCAAATAATCGTAATTGAAATTTGGGGGAGTACGTACAAAATATTGACCCTCGGGATACTGAGAATTTGGGGGTAAAAAACGTAATTGGGGGAGCTGTTGTCGACCCTGAGGGTCTGGGGCCGCAATTTGGGATCCCTCATATAAATGTTGGCCATAGGAACCCGGGTGGACCGCATAATATTGGGGTTCCGCTCGATTTAAAAAATTAGGGTTGGCCACTTTTTCTGGGGAGGCCAATGGTGGATTTTGAGTAGTGGGGTGGGGAACTTGCAAAGGTGGAGACGGGGGAGGTCGGGTATGATACAATTTTGGAGCGGAGGGGCCCCCTTTGCAAATTGGGTTTTTCTGAATTTGTAAATGGGAAGGGGCTTTTTGGTGATTTGGTTGGACGTACTGGTCACGAGAAAAAGTAACCCCGCCCATATGTGAAGGTGGAGGGGGAGGAGGATTTGTTGTACCCGTTATATACGTGTTTTGAAAATTTTGGAAATTTTCACCCGAAACTACTGGTTGGTGAAGTAGGGGAGCCGGAAAAGATTGTGGAGGGGGTTGGGGGCGAGTTTCCCCCGCAAAAGTTTGAGGTTGAGGTATATACGTAGTGGGCGTGGGTATTGGACCCACCCCACTTTGGACCAAAACCACCGAACCCTGACTGTGGGCGGAATCATACACAGAGCCCGTTTCGGAATCAGCCGAATGGGGTGGTTTTTGCTGAAAAAAACCCTGATTTTGGGGGGGCGCCCCCCCACTCAATTGAGCTGCAGAAAAACCCGGCCCATTTTGGGTACCCACAGGCCCCTGAGCTGATTGGGACTGAGAATACCCATCTGTGGATTGTCTACACTGTGGTCTAGACGCACCAGGAAGGGCACCCTCAGATCCCAAAACAGCCGAAACAACTTTTTGGGCGGCCTGAGTGGCATCAAAACGAGGAGAAATAAAATTATCAAAACTGCGACAAAAATTTGAATTTTCTGACGGCTGGGGGGTCTGAGAATTTTCTACAGTTTGGGGAGGGATTTGGGAAGGTCCCAAAATTGGCCCCCCAATAGTTTTGACCCGGGTCTCCCGCTGACTCTGTGTATAATTCTGACCCAAAGTTTGGGGAGAAACGACCCTTGCAGATTGGGGGGTGTGCAAATTTGGTAGGTGTAGCTCAGTGGGTCCCCCCCAAGTATTTTGCAGTGCGCCAGAAAAATTTAGATAACCACTGGAGGTTTTCCCTGTGGGGAAAATTTCTCCAGCGGTTAAATTACGTCTGGTAGGAGGGGGAGTAGGGGGGCGAACAACCCCCCGAAAAATCGTAGGTGAAGGAACTAAATTTTGGGGGTGTTGATTTTCCAAATTTTCGGGGTGGGGGAGGTTTTGATTTTGGGGGTGGAGCGGCTCCACCTGCAAAGAATCACATTCAGAAACTGGGGGAGGAGACGAAATCAGAACTTGGGGGGGTGCAGATTGGGGAATCTGCAAACTGAAATGGGGTGGATTATTTGAAAAATTCTGGGGAGAATTTGATGAATTTTGGGGGAGAGTCTGTGAATTTTGAGGGGGGTTCTGAAAATTTTGGGGAGAATTCATAAAATTTTGGGGGAGATTCTGAGAATTGTGGGGGAGATTTTGCAAATTTTGGGGGGGATTTTGCAGATTTTGGGAAAAATTTTGAAAATTTTGGGGGAGACTCTGTCCCCCCACTTCCCCTACAGACAACCGTACAGGTGCCCCCAAACTGGCACCTGAACCCCCAGCAACCCCAAAATTTTGGGGGGGTTGAGAACCCCCCAACTCTGTTCCCCCCAAATTTGGTGACCGACGTTTTTGGAAAAATTATTGATTTAAAAAACTGTCAGAATTTTCGGGTGCTTGCCCGCTGGGTAATTCAGAAAAAAGTCGGGCAGTGCCGTCCCGCAATTTTTTGAGGTAGCGAGTAAGTCGGGGGGAAGAATCAGACATATTTACTCCAAAGTTACGGTCGCCAGTTTGTCGAATATGAAAATATTCAGTAAAATAATTTGGTTTCTCAGTAAAGATTAAAGGTTCGTGTGTGAGTGTGTAATAAGTCTGATTCTAACCCTACTTAATCGCTAACCTAATTAAACTAAACGGCACAACCCTAATTTCACACGGATTTACTTTAGTAAAAATAACAAGAATCCGACTACGTTCAGAAACAAAACAAAGTTCCAAATTCGGAATAATTATACAGGACAAAACTTGAACATTCAGAAAAACTTGGGCAAGCACCAAGATTAAATTTATAACATTTCCAAAAATAGAACAAACAAACCATAGATCCCAGATTGAGTTGTGGGTGTGACCCCAAAAAGCCCCCAAAATTGACGCCCCGTCAAAGCCGGAATCAGCACTAATAATTATGGCGCCCAAAGAACCGCCAGTCGTTAGAAAATTTTAAACCAGAATGAATAGAATTGTAATCAAAATGGCGACGAAGACGTATTAGCTATGTACGGCCTTGGACCGTACACAGCAGTCAAATTTAGATTAATTTTTAATGAAGTTAGCACTCACTTTTGAATAATTTAGGGTGAAATCAAGGAAATATTCTACAGCCCTTTGAAATCGCACGGAAAATTTCAAAAAATTATTCACGAACTGGAAGACCTCATCCGTCCGGTTCAGAAAATATATACTTTGTGGTAGTGCTGGGACCGGTTCCAAAAGAACCGGTAGAACCGGAACCGGAACCGGAACCGGAACCGGAACCGGTAGGATTTTTAGAACCGGAACCGGAACCGGAACCGGTGGCTTTTGGAACCGGCCGGTTCTAGTGTTAATTTTGGCTGTTTGAAACTTCAATCAAGGTTTATTTTGTAAAATTTTAAAATTTTCTTATGAATTTGAATTTAGCATTTGGAATTTAACTTTATTCTGGTACTTCTATTTAGATATGAAATTTTGTTTTTGAAAGACTTGTTGTGTAAATAGCAGAAGATTTGATATGAATTTTACGATGTCTTTAATAACAGTTTTCAGTCAATGTTTTAAGTTTTCTGAAAAGGTTATAGAAAAAGAAAAACTAAGGTGTATTCAGTGTTAACTCTTCTTTAAGGATGACAAAGGTAAGCATTAAGGATTTGATGCTTTACGGCAACTCTTCCAGCTTTAGCTGTTGCCTCTGCAATTTTTGTGTGCAAACTTCAACTGAAGCAAACCAGTATACTGAAGGCGCAACTCCAGATTAAGGGTTATGCTGAGCAACAGTATCCCTGAGATACCGTTCTTATTTAATTAATAGCAATTGGCTAGCGCTACCGAAAAAGAATGCCTTTGATTGTCTATTAAAAATTTTCATATTTCATAGTCATATTTTAGTACGTACTTTTTGCGATATATAGGTTTCGGATTTGATAGGGAATAGCGCGGATTTGATAGGGAATAGCTATAAGCGCGGCCGGCCGGCCGGCCGTTCAACGGCCGGCTGGCCGGCCTGAAACGGCCGACCGGCCGGCCTGAAACGGCCGACCAGCCGGCCTGAAACGGCCGTCCGGCCGAGTGCACCTCCTGGCCGGCCGGCGGGCGGGCGGCCGCCGGCTGGCCGTTTTCCACCCGGCCGGTCAACAACACTACATAATAATAAGAGTATGACACTAAGCCTAGTCTTTGTTGTCAGAGCAAAAACTATACCTGTTCGCTAACGGCTGAGACTAGAGTTGGGACCGGTTCCACTAGAACCGGTTGGAACCGGAACCGGAACCGGAACCGGAACCGAACCGGAAGGCATTTTAGAACCGGAACCGGAACCGGAACCGGTAGGATTTGGAACCGGCCGGTTCCACTCTTAAAAATGGACTTGAACTAATTTTTTGCAGGAGTTTAAATTTTGCAAAAGCTGGATTTTGTTTTTGTGGTTGCCATTCACTGTTGCCATTCATATTGTCTTTTTCAAGCTAGTGACTGAAATTGAAACTAAAAATCTAGTTTGAACTGAAACTAAACAAATTTAGACCTGAAGGCGAAATATGTAGGATGAGACTGATAATAATTAAGAGTTTCAAACTAAACGTGATATGAAGGTAAAATTATTGGAACTGAAACTGAAGCTGACACTCCATAGAATAAATTTAGACCGTAAACTGAAAACGACAGCTTCAGCTTCCACTGAAGGTGACACAAACTCACCGCTTTCCCTTTTCAGGCGATCGAGGCACGTTTCAGGTTTCACTGAAGCCGAGGCACAGAATTAAGAGAAATTTCAAATGTTTCTTTGAATCAACACTAGTGACATTATCCCGTCTGTTAAGACAAAAATTAAATGTTAAGCATACTTGAAAAATTAGGAACATGTATTGTAAGGGAAAATTTCTACTTCCTTTATTCCGGAAGGAATTTCGTAATTTTTTGTTTTCATGCTTCTGATTTTTCAAATTTTGTTAAATAATTTTGTGTGTATTACAAAATGCAGTTGTGAACATGTCTCTAAATTAAGTTTAACGAATTTTTGAAATTTTCTGTTCTAAAATTCCAATTGTAATTGATGAAAGACGGGCACTTTCGTTCAGACGTGAACGATACATCGCCGAATGAAAACTTTAACCAACTTACATATTTGAATAGTAACCTCATAGAAAAGATGAGAGCTCGATGGGATGTAGTCGGAAATTGAGTATATCTTCTCAAAAAATTGGTAAATGGAAGGTGGTGTTGCCAGCACGCAAAATTTAAGCAACATTTTTTAAAAAAGTAAATTTCAAATTTTAGAGGAGTAGAAAAACTTCGAAAGTTGAGTACTTATTTTCTTATTTTTAAGCTATCGGCAACAGAGACGAAAGTCAATCAAAGTTCAAATAATGGAACAGCATGTAGAAGTATGTGTTAGCTAATTTGTGTAATCAAGCGACTGTACATTTCCTCGTTAAATATAACTTTAATACATATGTTCTTCTTTCCAATTTGGCTTTCAGCTTTTAAATATTTTAAATGCATTTAAATGTTTCGGAAACTATTTGCTTTTGACCCTGTACTCTTTTTAAAGAAATAAATATTTGAGCTCCAGTATATCTCAATTCTCAGCATGTTTTACTGAAACGTTGTGCAGTTTACAAGATTCTGTTCAGAAGGCGCTGTCTGCATTTAGATGCACAGTAGAATCTCACCGTGAATTATCGAAACACTTTGCTCGACCATACTAAAGTTTTAATTTTTTACAAGTTTTAGTGTATGTTGTGCATATAGTAACAGCATTTGTAATGGAGCAAATTCAAGGTAAGGCAAAAACTTTGAAATTCTAAGTAAACAAAAAAGTTTAACCCAGTTGGTTATTATCGCATTACCTATTCCAATTGTTTTGCAGTATTGCTTTATAATTTTGATTGTATAACCCTTGCTGGGGGCCTGCATCCAATATTAAATAATGTTAAAATGTAACTACGAATTTTGTACTTGGAACCGGGAACCGGAAGCTAGAACCGGAACCGGAACCGGTACTCTAGAACCGGAACCGGAACCGGTTTTGAAAATTGGAACCGGTCCCAACTCTAGCTGAGAGGCTGACCCCCTCCACAAATTGGAACCATGACGTCAAAGAAGTGTTTGTTTCTAGGTGCATTCATAGTCGCAAACGCATAGAGACGCGCGTCTACGCACGTCGACGCGTCTGATTGTAACATGCCATTTTAATCGTTTAAAACTAATTGTAGCGTAGTCATACTCACGAACGCATGCAGACGCTTACGTACGCGCGTTTACGCGCGTCTGCTTGCGACAGGAACTATGAATGCACCTTTATTAAGCTCTCAACAGACGCACATTGAGCCAGCTGAGTAAGCTTCACCATGCGTGCATAGCGGCCAATTTTGTTTGAACTGGTGGGTCCAATTTGGGAAGGGGGTCAGCCGTTTAGCGAACAGAGCATAGTTTTTGCTCTTTGCTCTGGTAACAGAGACCAGGCTTAGTGCTATACTCTTATAAATTATGCACTCTTGGTCAAAAGCCTTGTGTTTGTCCGCGTTATAAAACGTATTATTAATTCATTATTTCATTGTCACTTCAGTTTGGATACGAACTCCTTCTAGCTTGGTGCGACTGTAGCCTCGGTAGCTCAGTTGGCAGATCGTCGGAGCGTTAATCCGGAAGTCGTGAGTTCGAGTCCCACCCGAGGCCCGAATTTTTCGGGTCTCAGGTGCTGAAGTGTCAATTTAATTTCTAACATATACACATTCCGACCGTCCGACTCTGCGAAAGTGGTCTACCCGCATTCCGAAGTGGGTTTATACCTCAAACGTTCTAGATTTTAAGGATGTCGAGCGAAACCCCAGATTGTATAAGCAAACATCGCTTAAGTTTTTCACAGATGTGTAGCTAACATAGATGTGAGTTTTGCGAACTCAAAGGTTGCAGTAAAAAATTGTAACTGTTTATCAAAATGTTTCAAAATCAAAATGTCAAAATGTTAAAGTAAAAAATCAAAATCGAAACGTAACTGTTTATCAAAATCCAAACTCAAAATCAACCAGTCGATACACGCCGGACGGTCAGATAGCTTACCGTTAGCAGGTTTTCCGGTCTATTGCCTTATACTGCCAACCATCCGCTTTGACAACTATCAAATATTTTAAATTTCTATTTATTTTCAAATGTTTATATTTCAAATAATATTTCATATAGGTACTTGTATTTTGGATATTCGGCTAAACGTGTGACCAAGGGGCCGGTCGGTCGGTCCACAACAAAATCGGACGGTTGAACAACATTTGTCTGCACACCCTCATTCCCCAAGTTGTCCTAAATGGTTATGATGCCATACAACTAAAATTTTTTAATACAAATAACGTACACAGCATGAAATTATTTAGCAATGTAGCCAATGATTTTGTTTATGATGAGTTTCTCCCGAAAGCCGGGCGGAATAGGGACCATTTCCACAGGTTCGGGTTCCGGTGTCGGTACGATCGAGTCCTTGTAGGGACTGTTGTTGATTAAGGCATATAGGGCATCTTTCCGTAAGTATGCTTGGGCATTTGAACAGATTAAACCAATAAATATACTGCAGTATATTAGTGAAGGCATAATGCTAATTGTAGTTATAAGCTTTGAGTATATATATGTATCCGTCAAAAGGGATGATCTTTAATTAACAAATACTTCTATCTTTAGTAGGTCAGGCACTTACGTAATTAATATTTCAGTTGGTATAATCGATGATTCATAACATTCAATTAGTGGGAGTGTATAATTCTGGAACATAAAAAGAGGTAGAAGATTCTTTGTGTCAGATCACGGCAAGAGTTTATAATAGGAAGAGTATGACATTATTTAATCCGGTGCAACAATGGGCTTTTGCCAATTACGGCGGAGCTCTCATTGGTGACACCCATGGTTAACCATTATAGAACTGAATTGGCTTTTGCATGCTGCACCCATCACACACTATATGCCATAAATATGGAAAAACCCATCACAGTCGTTTGCACACCAGGAACAATTTGGGCTGTTACTGGTTAAGGCGTAAAGGGAATCTTTCTGAAAAAATGCTTGGACATTTGAATAGATTGAACCAACAAATTATGGGTAGCGAACTAAAGAAGGTATAACTCAGCAGCTAGTCTGGCAGGTTTGAATGTCAAGTGTACTTGATGAAGTGTATATCAGTTTTGAGAAAGTGGAAGGCTAGTTCTTTAACTCGGGTTCAGGTACTGTGGGACTGCATGATATAGGTACAGTTAAAACGATCTTAGTTCAAATTTATCCGTAATGACAGGGAAGTGCTTTGCTAATTAGTATTAGCATGGTTGCTCACGATATGGTAAGTCAACCTGTAGCTTTGATTCTGTAGGCGTTGCTCGGAAGATAACTAGAACGGGGGCGGACATCAGGTTTTTGTATTTCGCGTCTCTTTTTAGTTTCGTCTCAGTTTCAGTTTCAGTTCAGTCGGTCATACTTTTGCATGTACATATATGCTAGCACATTACTAAAACTAGGTATCTATTATGGACATTACAGCTATGATTTGACCAAAAAGAAAATCTGGATGGCAATTATTTCTGCCGGTACACAGTGTTCATCATTGTTGCACTGTAACTAAGATGAAGTATAAGGAAGGCTGGTATAAAAAAGGTTTAGAAAACTGACAGGTGGGATATTTGTAACAAGAGGGATTAAATTGACTACTGAATTCTTGCTCTGAACGTTGTTACACAGAAGCAGAGTACGGGAAGATGAACATCTATTCCTAGGTGTAAGGACGAAGCTAGCCTAGTCCTAGTTGGCTCACCTAATCCAGACGGTCCGCCCGAGGCAACGTGAGTTCACTTAAAGTGGTGGTACCCTTTTGTGCAGTGTTTTTGTGGTGATTTCTTTGAAACGCTATAACTTTTGCAATGTTGAGAGTTGGAAAGAGCTTTATACATGGTTTTAAAGGTTATAGTTTGCTCAGGACACTGATGAAATGGCAGTTCCAATCGATTCGCTGGCTCACTAATATCTCTAAAATCACTAAGGTTACCCTCTTCTTCTCGAAAGATGGACTGAAGAGGCTGTAGATTGACCTATTAACGTTGACCTCGTCGACTAAGCGGCTCTAGTATCCAACTCTAAACAACTATCAAGAACTGAGCTTCAAATCCTAATGAACTATTTACTAAATACAATTACTCCTTAACTTCACAGACGAAACGGAACGGACAGACAAAATTCTTATAACGGCTAAGCAATTTTCATTAAGTTGAAACACCTGAAACTTTTCCAACAAACATTCTCTCATAAAATTGCCTAAATATAAGCAACAGGACCAAATCTGTATATACGTTTTCAGCAGATTACTGGTCTTTCCTGATGAAACCGTTTTTGGCTCTCTTACAAACCTGGCGAACCCAGGAGTGGTGGCTGGGCAGAGCTAAGGTAGAGGTTCAACATCTACTTTAGCCGAGACGTGGCGATAAGAAACGTTAGGCCAGAGTCTGCAATTTTGCAAAGGGAAGGGTTCCAGATAAAGACTCGAAAGAGGCTTAGCGCCAGAGCAATGCTGCCCCCCCCCCTTAAATTGACTGATAAAACTGCTAAACTTTGCAAGTTTTTAATAGTAGCTTTATGCAACGTAAAAGTTCAACACTGTTAATGTCAGTCCAACAACTTAACGGTCTAACAGTGTTAGACTGTTAGCGTTTATGCAACAGCACCCTGGAAACAGTTCAGTACGAGTTACGATAGTTTGAAACTATTTGGCAATGTAGCCAATGATTTTGTTTATGATCAGTTTCTCCCTCAGGCCCGGCGGAATAGGGACCATTTCCAGAGGTTCGGGTTCGGGTGTCGGAACGATCAAATCCTTGTAAGGACTGTTGTTGATTAAGGCATATAGGGAATCTTTCCGTAAATATGCTTGGGCATTTGAACAGATCATGCCTATAAGTAGGAAGTAGCCAACTAATGAAGGCATAACGCAGCAATTAATCAGATCAAAATTTAGTGTCAAGGGTTCTTGACAAAGAGCATCTGTTTTGAGTAAGCCAGGTTTCATCTAATTAGGTTTCAAATTTTGTACAACTGTATATTCGTAGAGTGGCAATGCCAAGTGGGAGGACTAGTTTGAGCGAGTGGGAGTCTAGTTCTTTTCCTCGGGTTTAGGTACTGCAGGACTGCATATAGGTAGAGTAAAAACTATTTTAGGTAAAATTTATCCTTAATGACAGGCAGGCACTTTGATAATTAGTATTACCATGGTTGCACATGCTATGGCAAATCAATATTAAAAGCGTTGATTTAGTGGGTATCGCTCAATATCAGAAAACTACTGGGATGGGGCGGGCTCTGGTTTTGGTATATACCTATGTCGGTTCGATTAATAGCAAACGATATCTATTCTTGTAAGAATCGATCGCTAGGTCGCAAGTATTCTTCCTAACAATCGATTTGGCTCGTTTTCACATATTTTGTAGTCTATAATGGTAGAATAACAAAGACGCAATCGCTTCTCAGAATCTATTTCCTATAGCATTCTGGGCATGACTTCAAAGTTCAATGCACGGCGTCGTTACCGAACCACCCTCCCACCAATGCGAAATTTTGCTCACACTTACAGTTGATATATGATAGTAGGCATAACCGTCGGTAGTAGTTTATTCTGTCTTGCTTTCTGCAGTCTGCATGGCATCGTTTAATCAATAAAACATCTGAAGTGCTATCCTTCAAATTCTGACAACGTCCAAAGCTACGGAATCTCCCCTCTACTCTACGCCCAAACTCAACCCCAACGTCACTGCAACCCGAACACAGCATTGGCTAACTGACTTACGTATTTAAACTCGGAAAAATACTGAGCGTTCATCAGACCTTTGCGAAGCTGCAACAAATTTCCAACAGGTTTCCTGTGAGTGCTAACTTCACAATATCTACATAATAAAGTAATTAGGCTAAACTTGTGTTAGCTGTTAGCGATAAGCGCATAATTTATGTCTAATAGGTTTAAATGTTTTATATAATGATCAAAGCTTAATTCACATTAATTGGTAATAACTGGTATTTATTATTGTTAATTTGTTTTAAGTATGTAATAATTAGCAAAGATTAAATTTTTGCTCGAGGATATAACTAAAGTCTGACACAAAAATGTGGGTGGTAAACTGTGATCACTCATTGCCTCTACTCTTCTTCAAACAGAAGCAGAGGCAAAAATCATGTAGGAAGCATTGAATGAAACTTGAAAAATGTTCGTGTTTGTCTCATTTATATAGTGTTCGTTTCGTTTATAGAGTACTTGCGTAGCACACGTTACTCACTGCTTGAAATCATGGCATTGATGAAACCTGATTTGGTGATGCGTCAAAGTTTAAGGGGTCAAACAGTGACAGTGCAGCTGACTGTGACAGTATTTGGATGCCCAATTTGAAGCAATCATATCCACTCGATTTTGGGTGTGATACACAGAGATCTATACATCGCTTTAATGCTCATAATGAGCTAAATCGTTTTATTAAGTCAAATCTTAGAAAAATCAGCACTGTCAACCAGTTAATCCAAATGTGCATCTATACATTTTCAAATTTGAGAGGGTTGGTTGGACTGCCAGGGTCAAAAATTCTACCTTCCTGGATATCGCTCAAAATGCGCCCATTGATGGCCCCTAGCATTCTACGCAAGCTAAAACACTTCAGATGATTTAGGCCTGGAATACAAAAGTTGTATCCATTACAATTTTCCACTTGTTATTCAGAACGGTCCAAAATGGAACTTTAAATTTGACCAAACAAATAACCAAATAGGCGTGTGCTGCGAGAAGAAAAGTTTTATAGAACTGAAAACGCTATCGATTGATGTAGTTACTGTGCATATCTGTAAAGTTCGGAAAAATGTTGAAAATTCTAACTATTTGCCTAATGTCCGGGATGGACTCACAGTTCTGATTTATACAAAAGTTGCAAATTGTATTTTGAAGAAAATTCGTGGCAGCAATAACAGGTTTAAGTTTGAAATTTTGACAAGTCGTCAAGTGACCGTGAGCCGTTTTCGATCCAATACAATTAGCAGCCCCTAGCCTGCCTTAGAGCATGTGCAATGCACTTGTGCGTTGAACGTTGAGCACATTGGATTCGAATTCCGGTTGAAAGCTCTTTCCACTGAAGCACCTGTGATTCAGTTCGTTATAGTGTCTGTGCCTTTCTGTTTCCTCAAGTCCTGGTCCAAAACAAAAAAGGAAAACAGAAAATGCGTCATTAAGTTTCAAATTCAAGTATCGCATTGATCCTGTTGCTTTTGCAGAAAGCGGACCGGTTCTGGCTCAGGGCTGTGTCTGAAATTTTAGACCCGGATCCAACTCTGCCCCTCCCCCTGATCAGTTAAAACTGAGTGTAGATGGTACTTTGAGTGCAATATCATAGCTATATATTTATATACATTAAAGCAACGTTTGTTCATGCTGCTTTATGCTACTATCATCATAAAACGGGATAACTATCAAAATTTTCATAGAACGATCCATATCTGCCACCGGACCCCCCATTTTTCAATTTAGTTTAGCTTAGGAAATCTTATTATCAACGTGTGCAATGAATAGAGTTATGCCCGGGCCTTGAATCTGGCCTCAATTTTGTGTTTTGCTGCATTTTCTGTAAATGGTTTTAGGTTTCCAATCGAATGAGAATTGCAATTTATAATCAATCGAATCATTTAAGTTGTCTTTGGGTGATTAGATGAAGCATTATCGCTATTGGATATAAAGATAAATTCAGTACTCAATGTATACGCTGTGTGCTGACATAAATATATAGTTGGCATGCCTTAACAGATAAAGAATGCAAAGTAGAAGAACAGTATATGCAACAACAAGTTTACGTGCAAATACGCAAAGTTCCCATAATGAGCGTAGCAGGGGTGCACTTTCCATGTCAACAAGCATAGATAGACAGGGTGCACTTTCCAAGGCGCGTAGAAGAAGTGCATTTACTAAATCAACTCGCATTCACAGTGTGCACTTTCCAATGGGCGTAAACCGGCCGCACTTTCTAAAGGCGCGATCCGGCCAAGCGCGAAGGCCCGACCCGAACCGGGCATGCCGTGCATTGAAATCCCGGCCAGCCCCAGTCGGGCCTTATGAAGCCACGTCAAGTTTTTGTTGTGCATACTTCCAAGTTTTTTCATGAATGAATTTTTTCATGAAACCAAACTATTTTTTAAAAACGCCTAATAATTGCACACTGGTCCGCGACCAAGAAGCCCTAAACACAACCGATAGTCCACAGCACTATTTTTCTTTTAAAATGCATGTAGTATCAAATTATGCACCAAAACATGCACCAAAACATACAGTACTCATTCGTAAGAAAAACGCATCGGGTTTTCAGCCCCACCCCCGGTCTGCAAAAACCAGGTATGTTTTACTCCCCAGAACCGGTAAATGGTGTTGCCGGCCATTTTGTTTAAACAGGCCTAATGAACCAAATGTTTAATAATAATTGTTTCATAATTTGCATTTTACTTTTAGTTTTGAAAATAATCAGTCCCAAAACATCGTTTTATATTAAAGTTATTATTAACTTTCGAGGGGATTTGCCATGTCTGGCACCTTTTAGTAAAGCCAACAGTTGGAAGTTAACTTTTCTTCCGAAAAGGTTATCTTCATTGTTTTAGTCCCCTCATCCCTGATTTTCCCAAGCCTTTTCAAAGTTTTTTATCAATATTTCACATAATACTAAAATTTACCGAACCATTTCTAACTATGATCTATATCAATCATTAGCTTCCACAATTTTCTTATCCACCGTTCGTGTTCATTATGTTTCATGACTTCTGAAACAGACTAATAGATCGAAGGCATCAATAAATTATAAATTTTTTACCTAATTATGTCGAGGTAAACATGTAAAGGTTCTCTATTGGAATATCAATGATCTTTGCTCTACAAGACTCTAAATTCTCACAGTATTAGTGAGGTAGAAGTAATTTCTTTCTATGTGACGTTCATTCTGCTAATTACTTTTCTGACTGTAAGCTCTCTTTCCGATTAAACCAGAAAAGTGTACAGATTTCAGGCGTTTCGAAGTCTTGAAAGATCAAACATCATGTATACCCAGTAAATTAGCTCTTTCTAATGGCAGATTTTAAATCTTAGAGGTTTTCTGGTATTGATTGCGCCTCGGTCTCAGTTTGCTTAACTTCTAAAATCTAAATTGAACGCTTCTAATAACCCAAAGTTGAGGAGTCAGTTGAAGTTGACCTATGCTTGGATGATGCTAACACTACTGTTGCTGCTAAGCCTGAGCATCAGCCAACTTGTAAGACTGCAAGTCTTAGATGCAAGAATTAATATCGGTTAACCCATTCGAGCTTAAATCACGAAAATGCGTAGCAAACCTTAAGATTGAAACAATTTTATTTAAGACGGGGCAATTTTGGACGAGTTTTTACCGTATCCAGTTTTCCTCATTCCAGCGAGTGTATGAATTATTAACGAGGATCTCCTATGGCTTAAGAGTAATTTCAATTGGAAAGTGTCTGCGTGTGTTTTAAACATAGAAACTATATAAGTGGTAATTTGCGTGGGCCAGAGAAATCTCGCCAATGAGAAAACGTAGCAGTTAAACGTCTATTTTATTTTATATTAATGACTACCTCCCTCGAAGGGTGATCTGTAGGAAGCCGAATTGCAATTTAGGACTTTAAACATTTTAAATTAATTTTTGAACATTGACAAATTTGTCGCCACCAGTTCGATTAAGTTACTAACTTTGAAAGACTGCAGCAGGGACAATTTATTCAGTAGCCACTACCCGTCTGTATCTAAGCTTTTCCAAGTTTAGTTCAAGCTGGGCTTGAGTGTACTTGATAGCGTTTAATATTGTTCTACGCAGAAAATCTAAGATTTGCCAAGATGAGTGTAAAAGTGATCTGGTTTGTCGAAAAGATCATGAACCATAATCATTTTTGCTTCCAGTTTTAAAGTCGAAGGCCACACCAAGCGCTCTTTTTGCTTCCAGATTAGAACAAGTGGTGATTAAATTGTAAGACTATTTTTCAGGCTGTAGCTGATGGAAGACAAACGCGAAGGTACTTAAGCTGCCTCAAGAAAGCGAGCTTGAAGTGTACAAATGAGTAAGTTCTAACACGAGTTTAGCTATGTTTTTATGTTTTGTGGTTTTTGCCTTAGCAATAGTCACATTACTTTTAAAAACATTTTCCGAAACATTTGTGTTTCTGTCGCGGTGCAGCAACGCCTGTAGACATGTTTAGTTGAAACATTTCAAAATTGAGAAGTTAAATATTACGCTATTGATCTCATGAAATTACTTAATAATAATGAAAATATTATTATAAAACGATAAAAGAAAATAGTTAATTGTATTTATTTATGAAAGGGTCAATTACATCAATTAATCAATAGAACAATAGATAACTCAATATTAACGGTACAATACTACATTGTAAAGCAGTTATGGTTTTGTGCCTGTTATGTTTATTTTCAATACATTTAGAAGAAACTACATTAGTGCATGAAGTTTAGTTTATGATACTGTTTTGCAATAATTCTGCAATATAAGAAACTGGTTGATTCAGATGCCGCAAACAGAGAAGATCAGAAGCATTTCAATTGACAACAAAAAGAATAGGAAGGAAATGCTACCGTGAGAGTCGAAAGCAAACTCGAAGATTGTTTAAGGATGCTCGGGCCTGTGCCTTTGCTTCAAGTGATCAGTAAGTGTCATTGTCCGAAGGAAATACAAAACCGAAGATTACATTAGTAATTATAAGATCAATAGTAACTATGCCAGAATGCTGAATCAGTTCCGATTATCTATTCTGTCTATCTATCTATTCGAATAAATGTTAACTTCATGAAAACGATGTTTCTTTAGTTGGCAAATCTGTGTTTAATTTCAGGTGTATAGCATGGAATTCTACAAGTCTTGTGTTGCAGTTGCCAAACAACTGCCCATACATATCTGACTGCGTGTCTACCAAAACATGCAACGAATTGATCCGACAATGTCAAACGAAACTGGGGTAATGGCCATGCGTATGTTTGGAAAAGAAATTAGGGTGGGTTCACCCCAAGGAGCATACTCCTCCCAGATGATCCGCATGCCATCACATCGCAATCTAGGCAACCAATCGGAAAAAATCCTTCAGCGGGAAAGCTTTTCGGCGGTTCTCCCCCCAATTTCTCATCTTGCACTTCCAGGTCACATGTTTCACGGCACGAATTATATGTATGTATCGTTATATCATCTTTCACAAGATTTACATGTTTCCAGCATAGCGGGTTAAATAAGTTCAGATAGAGTATTTTTTCTATTTCAAAAATCAATTACGCATAGCCAGAAAGCAAGAAGGAAACTCTGGGAAACCGTTATATTATTGACACGACACAGGCCCTATTTCTTTAAAGATTAAACGGATTAGAGTAAAATTAATCCGCATTAAAGAAATAGCACCTCCGATTAAACGGATTAAAATTTAATCCAGCGAGTTAAACGAGTTAAACAGATTAAATTTAATCCTATTTCTTTAATGCACCTAGGATTAAAATTTCAATCTAATCCTGTTTCTTTATTCACACTTCGGATTAAAAAATCAACGAGTTGATTTTAATCCGACCTGCTTAATCGCCGTTTCTTTAAAGATTAATTTTAATCCGTTTAATCCGTCGCCTGTATTTTCAACTAGCTTTTAATCCCCGTGCAGCTACGCGGATTAAACGGATTAAAAGTTGGAGGATTAAAGTTTTTAATCGCTGTTTCTTTAAAGACGGATTAAACGGATTAAAACTAACTCGTTTAATCCGCGGATTAAAACTGGTCGGATTAAACTAGTTAATTTTAATCCGTTTAATCCGTTTAATCCATCATTAAAGAAACAACAGTTAAAATTTTAATCCGGCTGATTTTTAATCCGTTTAATCTTTAAAGAAATAGGCCCACAGAGGCATGAAACGACACGACACAAAACAAAACGAAACAGAGACTGCACCGTTGAACTCTAGATATGTTGTTAGAAGAAATGCATACAGCTGATTTTGTTTTGGCGAACTTAATGAAAAGCTAAGCATTGAACCAGGAACGGTCAGTGGCTGTAACACTCTGATGACTTTAAGGATATTTGATTGTCATCTCTCAGTAGTTATGTTTTATTTTCCATTCCTAGATGCTCAAATAATGGTGAAGAGTTGGATTTATTCGTCCAGTGCGTTGACAAAAATGTGTATGATCGGGGCAAAAACTGCCAGCAGCTGATGCTGGCTAAAGGAAGTAATGACAACTGTGGAGGCGGATCAGTGAATACGATGACTGGAAGCCTGACTGCGTCTGCTTCAACTATTGCAACAACAACCTCAGCAACAACAATGGCTACAACTGGTAATTGTTGGAGTTGACTGCTGTCACAGTGTGTTTGCAAGATGAGTATCTACAGCAACATTGGAATAGAATAAAGCAATCACAATCAGATTTAAACTCAAGCAATCAAAGATAAGACTCAAAGCTAGCTCATTTTCAGAAGCAGCTTTATTTTCAGCATTGGACTGCCCTGTTGATTTTACCCAGCTGACAGATGGATGTGTTAAGCTGTTACCTGGCGATATGTCATATATAACAGCATCTGCAGCCTGTAATGCTGATAACGGAGCAATGCTACCTGTCTTCAAATCCGAACAAACCAGAGATGAAATTAAAGACTTTGCGTAAGAGGTGTTTTTGATTCCGCTGTTATCTCACAAAATCCTTTTATTAAAAGGTTTCTGATGTCTCTCACTCTGGTAATGAGAATGGAAACCTTCAGTTATTTTTATTTCAGAATCGCTAACTCAGTATACGCCTACTGGCTTGCTTACACCGATGCTGATGCTGAAGGTTAGATAATAAATACTTAAAATCCAAAACTGGCTGCTAATACTTGGAGAATTAGATCTCACGCCAAAAGCGTCAGTAGGCTAATTTCAGCTTCATATGAAGGTGCCGCAACCATTACAGTATCCTATGCTTGTGAATTTGATAGTGAACCATGTTGACTTTGCGGAAGTGCTCGGTTTATACGATTAGAAGTAAATTTTGTATAAATCTTTGTATTTCAAGTTATTGCAATAAGTTGCAGGTACCTTCACAATGCCAGGAATGCCTAATTGCTTTCCCAAAGCCATCGAATGGCAGCCCGGAAATCCAAATAATGATAATGAAGAAGATTGCATGGATATGTATGATACCGGATTATCTAACGATAACGACTGTCAAGATGGCCAAAGGCCTGTCATTTGCTTCATACCTTTCTTCGGCCTGCAAGAGGCTTGCGGTGAGTGCACTTATTTAGTTGTTGTTTGTAGACACAATTTTATTTCGACGTTTGGCGATTATTTTGTGCACGCGCACGAATTCAACACATATAATTAAGATGTATCGTATCTGCACGAAGCCAGAGGTGGATTAAGTGAAACAGTCAATTTTAGAAACAGTTTACTGTATGTAGTTTTTTGCAGTTTTTGTCTGTGTTGTCATTTTCTGTCGCGACCATCCAAAACAGAACATTTGAATGGTTTTTGAATGAAAGAAATTAACGCATGTAAGGAGCAGGGGTACATCCTTGGTCATTTTTTACTTCATCCAATCTCGCTGATGTTTTACGTTTTTTATGGCGCAAACGATGAATTTAAAGAGCCTTTAAAATAGAAGTCGTATGTCTTACGGTTATCGAGTAATTTCCTCTTACACGGTATTTCAGTGTTCGTATTAGTTATTCCAGCTTTAGTTGGCGGGATATGGTTGACAGACCGGATCTTAAATACAAGCTTTTTTAACCCATCTGGTGGTAGAAACCATTGACTTATTAAATGTTGAACATAGACAGTGAGGAAATTTATGATGTTTCGCGTACCCAAAATAACAACAACTTTTATGGACAACTTTTGTAATTGCCAAAATGTTAAACAGTGGAACCTTTTATTTTTCTAACAAGACAATTTTTGGGTAAGTTTAACTACTGAACTGAAACGTCATTTGTAAAAACTAAAATGTAATATTTGATTTGAGCTTATTAAAATGATTTTTAAAAAATGAATGTAATGTAATATAATTAATGTGAATTAATGTAAAAATTTTTGAAAATGGCAGGAAATAAAGGAAAAATCTTTTTTGGCTCGGCAAACAAATGACGCTAAGAAATGTAGAAACGCACAGAAAGTTCTGAATGTCCTGAAGATCTCATAACCGGAAGCTAGTAGTTTCGCGATTGTCTTCAAATAACCGACTATTGCACTTGGGAGCTCCTTAAATAATACTTTTGTGCTTCCAGTTAGATAAATGCTAACATGCCATTTCAATATGAAAATAATAATAATCGTAATAACAGTAATAATAGTAAAAGAAAGATTGCTTTTGCAATCAAGCTGTCGGAATGTAGAGACAAAGAAAATGTGGAATCTCTACTTACTCATAATATTATCTACCTATCATGAAAATTGTCTGTCAGTGAAAACGTATTTTGAGTCTTGACACTGACTTCGATTAACATGCAAGTTTTATTGATGTAAAAGTTGTTGTTAATTTATATTAATACTTGGTATTTTCTGACCTAAATGAAATCAGACTAGGAATAAACAATCAAACAACATGTTATTGATAATCGATATATTAATTTATAATTTTAGATTAATACTTTTCAATCCTGTCCTTTGAATGATAAGAAACTTTCAAGTTATTTTTAACTCTTGTCATAAATTGTCATTAATGAGGTATATTGATAAATTGGTTTGTGATAAATAAACACTACAATAAACATCGCGTACCTCGCTTGATACCCTGAGCATCATCCTTTACGGCTACGCAACACAAAACGCAGGCTACTAGTTTATTACACCAATCGATTCTTGCTAACAATTTTGAAACGATTACAGTTGCAACAGTAGCTATTCTATGCCATTCTTTTTTCCAGCTCACAACCTCTATTAGGAATGGTTTGAACACTGTGGTATTAAATTAGCAAGGGTTAGAGTAGTGTGTAATTCAATCCGGTTTATCTGTATTTAACCAAAGTGATATCAAACTAACAAAGTTTAATGCCTTTCCTTTAATGCAAGATCCTTTGCAAAGTCCACCTACAACCGTCTCAAAAGGAGTAGGCCTGAGGTCTGTTTTAGAAAGTATCTGCTAATTGAATCTATTGTGTTTGCACAATTTACCCTTAACATTGAAATCCTTTGATAGTTAAACTTGATGCTTTTAGTGAAGTCAATGTCCCTAGAGTTCACAAAACGTTTTCTTCAAGTGATTCTATCTGCTTATTCCTAAACCTTCTTGTTGTACTAAACTCCGTAAAGTTCGAGATCACATGTACCTCGAAGAACCAATTTCAAAGTTCGCCAGTATTCTGATTATGATAAAAAATCAGAAGCGTGAAACAATGCCCGTTAAATTGAACAATGTTAAATACCATGAATAGCAGATTAGACATCGAAAAGTTACATCTCCATTCCTACCTGTGTCACAGAAGTCGAGAAAGGAGAAGTAATATCGCTTCTGCTGGATTTCCGAAACAACTAAAGTATTGTGGTTCGAGCTGCCACAGGTTACTTGAGTTGATTACGGCCAAAACCCGTCCGAAGAATCTGGTGTAATTGTTACTAAAATTCAACATGTTTTGCGGTTAGAATGGTCACATTGCTTTAGGATAAATTCATTCTCCCGATTATCATACTGCCGTAGTAGGGTGCAATGCAACGTGCCCATGACGTAACAAAATTTTAGTTCGAAGTATTTCTTAGAAGCAAAAGAGCATTCATTTTCTACTACGCTTATTATACCAATTATGTCTCAAATGACATTAAGTCAAGGAAAGTATTACTGTTTGTTACGGTTTGTGACTTTTTGTTGCGGCCAATTAAACAACGAATTGAGAATAATCAAACTAAAATTCATGCAAGCGAAAGCAAGAATCTTAAAGTAATTTGGTTCAATAGACTTTGAACTTTTTAATACCAGAAGCTAACGCTTAAGTAGTTTAAGTATCCATTAAGTAACAGATGGTTGTGAACTAAAGTGAACCCCTCTTGGTGAACAGAATCATATACCTCGGCAATAAGCATGAAACTGGCACTGGTGTTTTTATCTATTATTTGTATTCACTACATGGTAAGTGTTGTGGCTATCAAAAGACTTTGAGTTCACCCTTTTCAGCGAGATGAGGAGAATTCATAGCTGAGGCTAGGATCAAGTATTTCAACGACAATGTGGACTTTTGCAGTTCAGTCTTCAGCAGGAACCGTTTCCACCGAAAGTGGCTAGCTAACACTGAACAGGTTGGTCTAAAAATAGATCAGCTACGTGTTAAATATCTGAAAGAGCCTGACCATTGGTTGGAATCTTGTTGTTTCACGCTAAAGTATGCTTTCATTGAATTCAGCTGACTTGTCTAGAAACATGGCATAGAAACTTTTAAAGGATATCGTGTAGGATGGCTTTATGTCTTATCGGCAGAATCTCGCTGTAATGGCGGAACCATGTCAATTTGAAAGACGCACAATGATATATGAAAATTCAGTGTTTTATGCTAGTTTTCCGTTCACAAGTATAATGGACTTGCATCCACTGAACATTGTTTATGCTACACCAAATGCGTTTGGCATATTCTTCATAAACGCTTCCTGTGACACCATCTTTTACTTAAATTTACGCGATGATAGCTGTAAATGACTGAAGACGATGCTACGTGTCCAAGAAGTGTTCCCATACGCTTTCCATACAAGTTTGTAACAGCAACCAACCAACCAACCAACCAACCAATCAACCAACCAGCCACAAAAGCTAGCTACATAGTAAAACAATGTATTTTATTGTATCTTTTAAATATGACAACTATTATGTCATTTTATTACATGGAAACACTGTGGTGGTGTGGTTTCCCTCTGTATAGCTACATCAAAGGAATTTTTATCGCGTGTTAAGAAATTTCGAACAGAAATATACTTGCTTTCCATGAAAAATTCCATAGCAGTTATCCTGAAATAAACAATAACAACGAAGAGATTCTTTTTCGGTGTTGGGTACGTACGTATCCACACTCGCCCACCACCGCAGAATGTAACAGGATCTCAAAGTACATGATCAAAACTGTTAGGTAACTAAAAGAGTTAACTGATCACAAAAGCTTTTACTCTTTTGATTGGATAATGCAGACGCAATGTCGATAATAATTGACAAAATTTGTACTGTTAACATTCTCACAATGCACAGCTTGTTAAAAGTACTGTACTACACTTTCACTCCCCAGTACACGATTTATTGTCCCCTCAACTACTAATCAAGGGCAAGAATAGTAAGAGCTATAGTAATTCTAATTACTGCTGCACATGCTAGGCATTGAATGGATATTTAGAGACGCCTACACATTGGATAAAACAAAATAAATTACATCTTATGCTGTCTGTTTGCGACTGCTCCACATTTTTCAGGAAACAGTCATGGCGAAAAGCAGTCGACGATATTTAAACTGCATCAGAAGAGCTAATTTTAAGTGCACAAAAGAGTAAGTTTTACATTTTCCTTCTTAACGAGAAAGTGTTGTAGTTAATAAATGTTTTCATATTTGCTGTTCTTCGAAAGCATACACTAGAAATCATACCTAATGTAAATTAATCATCACTCCTTCAAATGATGCAATACGGTCCAAATGGGATTAGAGTCCACTACTCCTCAATTAACGCTGCGATCGTTCTCCCAACAGAGCTTTCATAGCATTGTCAGGAATCAATAATATAACAATTATGGAAATTTTGGCTAAACACTTGTAAACAATCATTAAAATGTAATTTAATGTATAAAATGTTTCTGAACTTTATCGTAACTAGTTTTCACTGCGTTCTGTGCCAAGGAGTCTGCACGTTCCGCATCAATCTAATACTATCCGCAGTGTTCTCCCTTTACTAGCATCTACTTTGGCTTTACTTTACCTTACTTAATAAATTTTATTTTACTTTAATTTACTTTGCTTTACTATAATGCTATCCAATCTGTAGAACTACTTATTGTACTTTGCTGCGTCTGTAAAATACCTGAGCTTTTTGGTTTTGAGTTGCCAGTAAATAATAGAGACATTACTAGGATTGGTCCCACTTAGTTGACAAACAAGCATTTGTTCAGCTGAATACTGAATTGGAAGTGCGGATTTGTTTGACTCCAACTCTCTATGGGAGAAATATTATTTGCAAATGCAAGAATTATTGAGTGCTGACTAATCGAACAGTTGGACATGAACTACAATCAATGCTAAGTTGAACAGCTAAAATCTCTGATATTTCGAATGTGAGATGGGATTTTGAGCGTTGCATTGGGTTGGCCATATTGTTAGTATGCTTTGCTGATGTTATTTGCCATTAATTTTTGTTAATAGTTTCGAGTTTTAAGATTTTTTACTCATCTACCTCCGTTTCAGATGCCGCAAACAAAGAAGAGCAGAAGCATTCCAAGTAACTACAAAAAAAGTAGGAAGAATGTGCTATCGTGAGAGTCGAAGACAAAGTCGAAAACTGTTCAGAAACGTTCGATCTTGTGCCACATCTTCCAACGACTAGTAGGCGACATTGTTCACTTAAACAATTGCTTATTGTTTATACTAAATCTGTTCGCATAACTCTCCTTTTTCCCTACTTCTTGGATAAAGCAAGGTAGGGAAATACAGGTTAAATGGTGCTTGACAACTGCGACATAATTGAGTCACGACTGAATCGGTGCCAGTGAAAATCTTGAGATTATTCCAACGAGGGCACACAGCAGCTATCAGCCGCCATCCATAGGTGACAATGGTTGGTTTGATTACTAACTCCCATAAAACAAGTATTACATCACCGGACATCTCTGAGAACAGCCATTTAAATTGTTAATTTTTGATTTAATGTTAAGTCCGTCCATAACATTCCAATATGGAATTTGTATGCTTGCAGCTGTGTGTCATGGAATTCCACAGTTCGATTGCTTCAGCTACCGAATAATTGTCCTTTCATATCAGGATGTGTTTCGCAGAACTTGTGTAACGACTTGATTCAACAGTGTCAATCGAAACAGTAGTAATGCATTTTTATTTCAAATACATGTCTTAGTTAACTGAAACTTTGAGGTTTCAATCAGTGAAATAGTCAGTGAAATAGTTTCAATCATTTGGCAATGAGATGTCCCAAAATAAAATGCTGAAGTTCAAGCGTTATAAAATTTTACAAACTATTGAAGCCGATTATGACAGATTTACAGAACATCCTCCCACAACTACCCTGACGATGGATGAGTTTTCCTTGTTTTAATGTATCAATGTTATAATTCTACTAATTTGACGGATTATTGGTTTTATAGCTGCAGCGGCTACGAAGAAGAGTCAGAATCATTCATGCAGTGCGTGGACACTAAGTCATATCAGCGCAGTGAAAGCTGTCAACAGTTAGTGTCAATTGGTGGAACTGACGGAAGTTGCCCAAACTTAGATCTGGCTTCTCCTACAACTGCTGGTCCCACGACCACTACAACGAGTGGTAAGTAATTACGAGATGCGCCAGAAAAAGTGCTATCTTAGTTAAAATCACTGTGTGGCATGCATTTCGCCTCATAATGAATTCACGAGTTGTAATTACTTTCGCTACACAATTTGTGCACAGTAAAGCTTTGTTGTATTCAGCATCGATTTGTCCTGCTGGTTACACCATGCTGACTGATGGATGCGTCAGGCTTCTACCAGACACCATGTCATATGTAACAGCTTCTGCAACATGTAATGCGGATAATGGAGCAACATTGCCCTTTTTCAAAAGCGAGCAAACCAGAGATGAAATACACGCCTTTGCGTAAGCCTCGAAATTAATTTAGTTCTAGATCAATTTTGCTAGCATTGTCCCTTTGTCATACCGCTTGAAGCTAACAAAACTGTTGATGGTTACATTTAAACTGTGGAAGTTGGAAGGTTTTTGTAACATATTGGTAGGAATAGTTACCTTACTGATTAGAATTTGCCAAAAAATGACGCATATGTCTTCTTGCAGTCGTACCCGTTTACTTCACCATTAAGCAGCAGCACATAAAACAAATATCAGTTTGTTTATATTTTCATGGCGTCTCTATTTGGAAAGTTCAAATGAACGGGTGTGAATTGCTATTGTTTTAGGATTGCAAATTCCGTAGTCTCATACTGGCTTGGTTACACTGATACCGATAACGAAGGTAAGATGATAAGATTTTATCAAAAGCAGTATTAATAGACAAGATTGATTAGTAAAGGGAATGCATTCGACATCGAACGACATCAAAATAGCGAAGAAAGGTTAGATTTAACACGAATAAGCCGGCTAGTGCCCCAATCGCGTTGGTTAGCTGCACAAACGAAATGAAGTTTCTGATGAATCCTGTTTTAGGCACGTTCACCCTAGCAGGCGCATCGGAATGTTTACCGAAGGCAATTGAATGGAGGAAGGGAAACCCGAACAACAAAGATGAAGAAGATTGCATGGAAATGCTTGACGACGGAGTCGCCAATGATAACGACTGTCAAGATGGGCAGGGGCGCGTCATTTGCTTTCATCCATTTTTTGATAAGACTGAGGCTTGTGGTATGTAAAAAATAATTTATTGCACTTAAGGTTGCTTTTAGTTGTGCGCTTATGATTAAAATACACCTATAATTATGGCACTGCCAAAAAAAATAATACCTCTACCTTTTTCCTAAGGCGAACGTATATTGCGGAGTTGCAATTGTGCATGTTGGTAACAAAAGAACGGTTTTCGGTCATTCTAGCTTACGAGAGCTAAAGTATTGAAGCATAAAGTATTGAAGTATTTCATAATGTTTATCTATATAAAAGCCATGCTTATGAAACAATACTAATTCTATAGCTATTTCTGTATTTCAGCATAGATCACCACATATGAAATGAAGGGCTTAGTGTTTTTGCTTTCCTTTAAATCGATTAATGCATATATCCTCTGCAAATAATTTGCTATAATTGCAAGTAAAGTAGTGAGAACTACAGTGTGGGTGCAAATAAATACGCAAATACTATATACTCACAGGCTGATATGCTCATGTTCATTGCACGCTTACAGAAATAAGTAAATATGAAGTATATCAGATTCGGGGCCGATTTAAACATTATTAATTTTAAATGTGAATGGATGAAATGAATGAAAGAATTTATAATAAATAGTGCATTTCTGGAGGTGCATAGACGTTTGTACGTATACGTCTATATGTCGTAGTAATTTCTGTATGCAGTAAATACTGTATTTACTGGCCGATTTCAGTAAATACGGTATTTTCTAGTAAGAATGGTATTTTCCTTAAGCTTCCTATCTTTACATGTAAACACTATTTTTACTGAAAGTCGTCCAGTAAATACTGTATTTTCTGGTAAATTCTGTATTTTATCTTAAACGCCTTTGTCTTTGCGTATGGTTAGAGAAACAAGGGCATGCCGGCGTCATATTTAAAGCCAAAAGATAGGTCATGCATAGTCACAATATGTACAGAGGGGGTGCATGAAGATAAACTTCAGAAGTTTAAAACATTAGTTTAAGAAATTAAAAAATATTAAAATAACATTGAACAATAACACATTAACCGCAATTTTGCTGATTTCTTAATTAAACATACACTAAAAGTTTATTTAAGGTTGTAAAAATGTTATTTGTGCATTTTTCAAATTAGGAAAAGCAGGCTTAAACATATAGTAAACATAAAGTAACTTATAAATTTTTAATTAATATATTAATTAATATTAATCAATCTAAAATAATTCATTAGGAATATCGTAATACATGTGCATACCTGTTTTGATTTCAAAAGCTGTGTTATAATTAAAATAGTTTTTTTTAATTTTGTTAACTAATGTTTTGAACTTCTGAAGTTTATCTTCATGCACCCCCTTTGTACATGTTGTGACTATGCATGACCTATCTTTCGACCTTAAATATGACGTCGGCATGCCCCTTGTTTTCCCTGCCACGCACAAAGACAAAGGGTTTTAAGGTAAAATACTAGAAAATTTACTAGAAGATACTGTATTTCATGGACGAGTTTCAGTAAAAATGGTATTTACGTGTAAAGATAGGAAGTTTAAAGAAAACGCAATTCTTGCTAGTAAATACCGTATTTACTGAAATCTTCCAGTAAATACAGCATTTACTGAATACAGGAATTACTGCGATACACATATACCGAGGCAGTCATTGTGTTTTCTTTAAGGTGCTGGTATCCTTTTGTGTAAATTTGAACCTATTGGATTTAATTCTTTATGAAAGTGGATGAAACTTTCCAAATAGACTATTTCGGTGCTCTTTAACATTCTGGGACCAGTCCCGCATTGTTAGGTGCAAAGATAAGAAATTTTTGGCTTTTGCCATTATTCTCTCAGCACATAGTCGAGACACCAGATTGGTTGGTATGGCTGGAAAGAGGACACAAAAATGAACATTTTTGCTTTTACAACTTTTGAGGTATCTCTTGTGGCTAAGTCAGTATAAGCAAAAAACAATTTTTGGGGTCCAAAAATGGCCTTTTTCGAGAAAGTTTCAGTTTTTTCAAAATTACTACCAAATCGTACGGACAATTTTGGTTTATTTATACTCGATCTTAGCCGGAGTCTGTTGCTCTAAGCTAGAGATTTGGCCGAAAAACCATTTCGGCAAAACTGCGATTATTTGTTTTGAACATCGATTTCTCAAAAACTACCCAATGGATTCGCGTGATTGTTGGCGGGATGAGAATTCGCACTATTGCGGAGGGACATTTTTCTTGGTTTGAGCTAAAACATCTCCAGTTGCGAAAAAGCTGAACACAAAGTTGCGAAATTTTGTGTCACCGCACATTTAATGGATTTTCTTGACCGTTAAGACCTGCTGAGCCGAATCCGAAAAAATGTCCCTCGGCCCACATGTTCTTTATAGGACAGCACAAGAAAAACTTTTGGCCGATTCCACAGTTTTGAGAAATCGATGTTTAAAAATTTTTGGTCTATATTCAGCCTGTCAGATGTCAGTATGTCAGAAAAGTTTCGCTATTTTTTGCGGATTTTTACTAGTTTCGTATTCTCATGAGAATCTACAGCTTATAAGCTTTCAAATGATGTATAAAGCTCTTTCCAACTCACAAAAGTGCGAAAGTTATGGCGTTTCAAAAAATACCCACAAAAGCACTGCACAAAACGATACCAGCACCTTAAACAGAGAAATGAAATACACTAGCTTCTCGGAGGAGAAATAGCCAAAACATAGGCAAGGTCAGTACTTTACAGCAACAAATTTACCATTTCTGAATTAAAACGCATACTTCCCCTTTTATAAGTTCCAGCTCAAAATCTGAATTCCGGAATTTTCATTTTTGGTTTTCTTTAGTAAAGCAGGCGGTGCGTGGGGTTCGGAAATTTGTAAAAACTCAATTGTTTCTTCATCAGAAAACGTTTACAGAAGGGTTATCGGAAAAGAGGATGACGGGGGGCCGAACTCCCACCGGGAAGGGGGGGGGCGTCGCGCTGCGTGGGGTACGGAAAATTTGTAAAAACGCAATTGTTTCTTCATCAGAAAACGTTTACAGACGGGTTATCGGAAAAGAGGATGACGGGGGGCCGAACTCCCACCGGGAAGGGGGGGGGGCGTCGTGCTGCGTGGGGTACGGAAAATTTGAAAAAACGCAATTGTTTCTACATCAGAAAACGTTTACAGACGGGTTATCGCAAAAGAGGATGACGGGGGGGCCGAACTCCCACCGGGGAGGGGGGGGTTGTCGCGGTGCGTGGGGTACGGAAAATTTGTAAAAACGCAATTGTTTCTTCATCAGAAAACGTTTACACAAGGGTTATCGGAAAAGAGGATGACGGGGAGCCGAACCCCCAACGGGGGGGGGGTCGTCGCGCTGCGTGGGGTACGGAAAATTGGAAAAAACGCAATTGTTTCTACATCAGAAAACGATTTGAGAAGGGTTATCGGAAAAGAGGACAACGGGGGGCCGAACTCCAACCGGGAAAGGGGCGGGGGTCATCGCGCTGCGTCGGGTATAGAGGTCGGGGAAAAAAACCAACCCGCAAGTGGTGGGGGAAAAAAACCAACCCCCCGTTTGGGCGATGGGGATGAGCTAGCGGGCTCAAATTTTGCATGCAAGTTGGTAGGGCCCATCCCACCTACCACACCAAATTTGAGCTAAATCGGACCACTTTTGAGCATTTTGTGACATTTTGAAAATTTTGGCATTTTTGACCCCCCAAAAATTCAAAATTTGCCTATTTTTGAAGGCCTGTAAAAAATTTTCCATAGCAGTTAGATAATAACTTTTAATAGTTTCTATGAGAACAACATGTGCTCTTTCCAAAAATGTCGGTCTCGCCTTCCTGCGACGCTTGGCAAGCTGCCAGCAGAATTTTTACAAAATGGGAAAAAAACCAAGGGGTGGGAAAAAAAACCAATTTTTGCTTTTGCTGCCAAACTCCCAAAAATGGTTCTTAGTTGCTCAAAAGTCATCCACATAGCAAGTTTAATGCGTTCTTTCACGTGAACAGCTCAAAATTGCATTTGGACTTGGCAATTTTGTGCTAGCCGGTAAAAACCTCATTTCGGCGGATCGGCTGTTTGGCTCAGCTAAAGCGGCCAAAAAGTACTCTGGGACAAAGAAATGCGCGAAAAAACACTGAAACAACGTTTATTTTAATTTATTTCATCGAATTTCGAAAGATTTACAAATTTTTGCATTTTAACATAGAAACTGGCAAATTTGATGAAACCTAGCCAGTTGATGCTGCAAATTTTGATGTTTGATTTTCTCACTTATTATAAGGAATATTGCAAAAATAACTGCAGATATGAAGTCAGCGACGCCGATTTTACCTGTCGCATGCATAAAATCGCTAATATGAGTTACCCTGACCGAATACTGGGGTTGGTTTTTTTTCCCACCGGTTGGTTTTTTTTTCCCGCCATTGGTTTTTTTTACCCCGGCTAATTAACCGTTAATTACTAATTAACGACAGGACCTAGAGAGGCGATTTATATACCGAAATGACAGTCTAGACAGGGCTTGATAAGAAAATAATTTGTAGCCGGATTGCTCCACTGGGTAGTTCTGCAGAGTCCAAAAAGTGACTACCTTGGTTTTTTTTCACCGACCTCTATACGGAAAATTTGACCACCAATTTGACCATTCACCCCTGACAAGGGCGCCACAGCTCGCTAGGGACACTTTAGAGGGGTCCTCCAATGACAAAAAATGTTCGCCTCACCATGGGCTTTCATTTGATACCAAACTTGTAATTTTAAAAAAAAATCGATTTTTGAGCAGTCCGGACCCTGGTCAGGGCACCACAGACCGCTGGGTCCACTTTGGAGGGTCCTCCAATGACAAAAAACGTTCGCCTCACCACGCGCTTTCATTTGATATCAAATTTGCAAACTTTTGGAAAAATCGATTTTTGACCGACCCTTACCCCTGACCAGGGCGCCACAGCTCGCTAGGGACACTTTAGAGGGGTCCTCCAATGACAAAAATGTTCGCCTCACCATGGGCTTTCATTTGATATCAAATTTGCAAACTTTTGGAAAAATCGATTTTTGACCGACCCTTACCCCTGACCAGGGCGCCACAGCTCGCTAGGGACACTTTGGAGGGGTCCTCCAATGACAAAAAATGTTCGCCTCACCATGGGCTTTCATTTGATAGCAAACTTGGCCACTTTTAAATAAATTGATTTTTGACCATTTTGGACCGGTCTGGTCAGGGCACCACAGGCCGCTGGGTCCACTTTGGAGGGGTCCTCCAATGACAAAAAATGTTTGCCTCACCAAGGGCTTTCATTTGATAGCAAACTTGGCCACTTTTGGAAATTTCGATTTTTGACCATTTTGACCCCGGACCCGGGTCCGGACCAGCGTTTTTTTTCAAAATCGGATTTCATCAAATTTTCGTCATTTTTATTTTCTGAGCGTCATTTTTATTTGTCCAACGTCAAAAATAAAGTTTTGCAAAAATGCAGTTTTGTTTTGATTTTAGGCTATATTCGTAATTTTGGTTGAATTTTTACCTTGTTGGCGTGTGTTGCTTCATATTTTGCATTGTCCCGCGAATATATTCTAACTTACGCACTCATATAATACATTTATATATCTGGTGTCTATGTATATAGATATGTATCATGTCTTTGAGCATTAACAATGACCAGAACAACTCGACACAATGTGTGGGGGTCTAAGTTGAAGAAATTTTTTGTTTTTTAGATGAAATCGTCCTTTAAATCTTTAATTCTTTTCATTTTCCACAAACAAGAAATTTTTTAAAAGTTTACCCTTTTTGAAGGGAAAAGTTTGCTAAACTCGCACGACATTTTAAGCTTTTTCTATCCAAAAATCTGGTAAAAACGTTGGCAATATACGTATATATACGCGCTCACGAAATTTTGTTGACATGCCCTTTTCTGTTTTTCCTGTTTGCTTTTACTTACCTTCAAATCGCAACGACAGAGCTGCCCTTCAGATCCATCCCTAGTAGTTATAACATTTATGCAATAAACGTTCTTAAACATCCTATCCTGGCACATACGTATATATATAAGCTCTCATTCCATTCTAGCTGAGATAATCAGAAGAGAAATGTTTAAGAAAATATTCAGCGAAATTGGTATGAGAAACTTGCATCAAAAAATGCAATTGAAGTATGTAGCATAAAGACTCGTAGTCTGTGGCTTTGTATATAGATATACTGATTGACTGTTCAAACATCGACGAAGCTGAACATCACTAAGACAATATATATAGAGCGGGGGTTTGGGGGCGGCAGCCCCCAAAATTTGAGAATTTTTTGAAAAATCACGGTTAAAACGTAATAGAAACTTTGCATTCTTGTTAAATTTGAGTGCTACTTCCACATTTTGGCTTGGTCATTCTGTCGTCATTTTTATTTTGGCGTCGTCAAAACTATTGTTCATTTCTGCAAACGACGCTATTTTTGACCAAAAAAAACCTAGGTCCGGACCCCTGGCCAGGGCGCCACAGGGGACCCAGCGAAACCTACTATAGCCTATGGCGTAGCCCTCCCGCACCCCAGCCCAAATGCCAAATATGAACGACCTGCCTACTGTGGGTCTTTCTACATAAGAGGCCAAAGTCAGAGTTGCGTCACGGTTGGGCCCAGCGCCATCAGGGTGCCCCCCAGCCACATGGATAGGTCCTAGAGCGAAACTAATGGGCCTTTTAGATTCACCATATAGGGGTTCCTATTCGAATACGAAACCTCAGCCCAGCAGCTCTTATGTATAGGGCTCCACAGTCCGTAGGCCCTAACCCACAGACACTAGCGTAGCCAGAAAAAAATTTCGGGGGGGGGGGGGAATGCAAAATTTTTCCGGGGGGCCTGGGGAGCGGAGCCCCCCAGAAGCTGAGAAATTTTTCTATTTCGTGACCTTCGTGGAATTTTTACAGAGCATTCGTTGAAATTACAATAACATTTAAGGCGCAGAGTGCTTGTTTATGCACCTAAATAATGCAGAATGTGGTCAAAGTAGATTAAATAGGGTAATTTGTACTCATTTTTTAGTGCGAAACACGTATTATAATGGCATAATACACATATTTCGCGCCGAAGGCGCGAAAATTTTTTGAAAAATAGGCGTTTACACACGTGGCAGGAAAAAATTTCTGGGGGGTAACACCATTTCGGGGGGGGGAATTCCCCCCATTCCCCCCCCCCTGGCTACGCGCCTGCCCACAGAACACACTAGATCCCTGGTTAGGGCGCCACAGGCCGCTGGGTTCACTTTGGAGGGGTCCTCCAATGACAAAAAATGTTCGCCTCACCAAGGGCTTTAATTTGATACCAAAATTGACCACTTTTGGAAATTTCGATTTTTGACCATTTTGACCCCGGGCCCGGGTCCGCAGCCCTGGCCAGGGCGCCACAGGGGACCCAGCGAAACCTACTATAGCCTATGGCGTAGCCCTCCCGCACCCCAGCCCAAATGACAAATATGAACGACCTGTCTACTGTGCGCCTTTCTGTATAAGAGGCTAAAGTCAGAGTTGAGTCACGGTTGGGCCCAGCACCATCAGGGTGCCCCCCAGCCACATGGATAGGTCCTAGAGCGAAACTAATGGGCCCTTTAGATTCACCATATAGGGGTTCCTATTCGAATACGAAACCTCAGCCCAGCAGCTCTTATGTATAGGGCTCCACGGTCCGTAGGCCTAGACCCCCCCTTTTACACACTAACTTTCGACCCCTAGCCAGGACGCCACAGAAGCCAGATCGAAAATTAATATAGCCTATGTTCTGGCGACCCTTGGGGTAATGCTGAATCCCAAACCTCAGACCCCTCGGCCAAGGCCTGCTCAATTGAATCGCGTTAAAAATTTTGACTTTTTTGAAAAAAAACTATGTCCGAAAAAATCGAAATCCTGCTATGTACACAGCCCAATGGGGGGATCCTACCTGCACCAAAACATTTTCCCCAGAAATCGGGCACGAGTTGTTCAAAAAAAACCCCAAATAGTATAGAAAATTTTTGAGCTCCGACCTCTAGGGTGGGGGGGAGAAAAAAAAATGGAGAGAAAGTCTGTAGTTCAAAACTTCAATCTTTCATATCTCAAAAACGGCTCGGCCGATTTCGCTCAAATTTGCACAGCATGGACCCCTCCTGAAGGGCTTTCTACTGTTACAATATGAAGGCCCTAGCTCAACTCCTCCGCCGGCACCAGGGGAAACTACTAGGTAGTGCGCTGACGCGCACTATATATATACCTGAAATGCGCCTTTTTTTCCCTGTTCTAGGTAGTGCGCTGACGCGCACTACCTGATAACTAATTTTGGGTGTTTTTTAAGCTAAAATAGTGGAAATTTAGGTAAAAATATCCGGCGAAGCCGGAAAATTTTTTGAAAATTTTGGCTAAAAATGGTAAAAAATGGCAATTTTTGGGGTTATGGGGGGGGGAGGTCGGAATTTATGGGGGGGCTCCTCGAATGGGGGGGAGGTCGTCGAATGGGGGGGGCCACCCCCCCCCCCCCGTAGAAGTAAGCCAGTGGCCGAAAAACGCCATTTTTAGTGACTTTTAGGCCATTTTTAGTAAAAGTGGGACTTAGAAACTTTTCGTGAAAACAGGTGAAAAAATGCAAAGTTTGGGCCCATCTCCTGAAAGCTACAGAGCGAAATTAAAAAATCCCCCTCGTTACATTCCGCGCATAGTCCGAAATATTCAAATAAAACAAACCAAACCGATCTAGCTGCTAACCTGTGAAAAAAAGTCGATCACAACCGAAGTGCCAAAATAGCGAAAGTCCGACTTTGGGGCCTTGGCACAGAGCCAAAATTGGCAGTGTGCCAAAATGACCAAAAAAGGTTGCATGGGAGGACCCTGCCTACCAACATATAATAGCAGTATAGGACCAAAATGCCCATATCGTTCCAACACTGCGCTGACATAAGCACTTCCGAAAAGCGTTATTAACCGAGAAAAAAAAACAAACGCACGGTAAATCCCGCCTAGTGCAAAATTTCGAAGTTCGGAATTTTAACCAAAAGTATGGTGGTACTTGTAGTACTACTCGAGTACTTTACGATTGTAACATTTTTACCCCTCCCGGACCTCTAATTAGCTGGCACCAGGCCAACACTGTCTCCAGGGGGCCGCGCAGACGCGTTTATACCCATATTATATATATATATAGTCAAGCGGGAAAAAACCCACTCGCCAACGCCAATGCGGGAAAAAAACCCACCCCCAGTGTGGGCTTACCGGTATGAGCTATCTAGGATTTTAATAGCCTATCTTGAAGAGCATCCAAAATAACCCTGGAGGGTGTATTATTGTCGCTCCCACTGCTTCCCAGCAAATTTTTTGGGACTTTGAAATTTTCTAAATTTTTGGTCCGTCCAAGTACCGAAATTTGGCAAACTTTGCCTGGCAAGCCTAAGCCTAAGCCTAAGCCTTAGGCTTGCACCTCCCCCCACTCGGCCTGACCCCCACTTTTTTGGGCTTTCCCCCACTCACCCTAAGGTGCCCAGAAATTGCCAAATTTTTAGGATTTTTGATCAAAAAACGCCTTTTTTGGGGCCTTTTTTGTTTTAAGCACACTTATAGCAGTACCTATATCAGGGTTTTTTTTGGTTGCGGACAAGTGTGAATTTTTTGTGCATTTTTAAAAAATAGTGTGCATTTTGGAAAAAAATGTGTGCATTTTTAAAAAATTGCTTATTTTGAACTATAACGTACATTTTTGGCCGTAATTTTGTGTTCTACGCATTTTTGACTTCAACTGGAATCCCACGCTTTAGTTGATGTTTTGATGACTATTTTAAATCTTAACTGGTTAGCACACGTATACTGATATTTAGGCAAATGCAGAACTATACAAACTAACGTATATAGGTGTCGGGTTTTGACATCTGCAATGCTGTGAACCTATTAAGCGCAAAATTGTGAATAACATAAAATCAACATAGGATTGTCAATTTGCTGCCAAATTTACTTATACAATTCAAGAATTTCTTCAAAGTAACGATAAAATCCGAGCTGAAATTACGTATTGGTGTAATTCAGCCCTGTTCTGCGGGTAGCCATTTAATATATAAATACATCTAACATATATATACATAATGCAGAAATTAGATTGAAAGTCGACGCCGGGGAGGTCTGGGGGCGGAGTTCCCCAGAAGTTGGGAGTTTTTTGGAATTTTGAACACGAAAGAAATTTTTATGAACAACTTCTTACCATTTTAACAGATTAACAAACGGCAATAAGAGAGCTAGCATTGCACACTTCGAACCGTTGTAGAGGAAGAAAATGTAAAGAAATGCTTTAAGAAAAATTGGCTTAATCCAGCGTTTTATTTTTGACGATGAAGGAACGCACACTAGTATAAATATATACTTACAATCTAAAGCAAAAATATTTCAATAATTAGTGGCTTTAGTGAGGAAGAATAAAACAAAGAAAGGTTGTAGCGACGTTGCCATGACCGAAAAATAGTACGTAAGAAAAAGCGGGGGTCTGGGGGCGGCAGCCCCCAGCTAAAAGCTAGAGCTTTTTTAAAAATTTAAAGCACTTTGGAAATTTTTTAGAGCATTTTGTGGTTAGCGGAAGCAAAATTTGACTGTGCATTTATGTGTGCATTTTTAAAATCGAGTGTGCATTTTGGAAAAAAGTGTGCATATGCACAGTAAAATGCACAAAAAACCCTGACCTATATGTATGTGAAAAACAGGCTATTTATACACATTTTTGGCCCATTTTATCACCCCCAATTTTCGACGTCCCCCCACTAGTGGGGGGGGGGCGCCCCCAACTTATTTTTGCCTAAAATAAACCCAGAGAGGGAACTTCTAATATGTATATAAATGTATCGATGCGCACAGTAAAGAGTGACATGTCACATACACAATATGGGTTGCCTTGGGTTTTCCCTTAGTAAATAGCAGCCGAAATTCTAACTTCTGTCATGAAGGTATCCTCACTTAAGGTGGTGGTATCCTTTTGTGCAGTGCTTTTGTGGTTATTTTTTGAAACGCTATAACTTTCGCAATTTTGGGAGTTGCAAAGAGCTTTATACATCGTTTTAAAGCTTATTATCTGTACATTCACATGAGCTTACAGAACTGGCAAAATTACCAAAAAATAGCAGAAATTTTCTGACAAGCTGACATCTAACAGGATGAATATAGACCAAAAGTGTTTGAACATCGATTTCTCAAATCTGAAGAATTGGCCAAAAGTTCTTTTTGTGCCACAATATGAAGGACATATGGGCCGAGGGAAATTTTTTGCATTTGGCTCAGCAGGTCTTGACGGTCGAGAAAATCGGCCAAATGCACAGTAACACGAAATTTCGCAACTTCGCATTGAGTTTTCTGGCTACTCAATATGTTTTAGCCCAAACCAACAAAAACGTCCCTCCGCAGAAGTGCGAATTTCGATTCTGCCGAAAATCTCCGGAATCCGTCGAGTAGTTTTTGAGAAATCGATGTTCGAAACAAAATAATCGCAGTTTTGCCAAAATGGTTTTTCGGCCAAATCTCTAGCTGAAAGCAATAAAGTCCGGCTAATAGGCAGTCATAAAATGTGCATTTGGACGATGTATCGATTGAGTAGGTATAACTAAGCCAATTTTGTCCTTAACATGTGGCAGTAATTTTGAAAAAACTGATTTCCTCGAAAATGGCCATTTTTGACCCTAAAAACAGTTTTTTGCTTATACTGACTTAACCACTGGAGATAGCTCAAAGGTTGTAAGAGCAAAAATGTTCATTTCCGAGTCCTCTTTCCAGCCATACCAACCAATCCCGTGTCTTGTCTACCTACTGGGAGCTTAAGGCCAAAAACCAAAACTTTCTTATCTTTTGGCCTAAGAATACGGAACCGGTCCTAAAATGTTAAAGAGCACGGAAATAGGTTATTTCGTAAGTTTTAGCCCTTTGCGTAAAGGATTGCAGCCGTAGGAGTCAAAAATACCCGAAAGAAAACCAGCACCTTAAAGATCTGCCGTGCATAGGTGTACCAGACTAGTGCGCCCCCTATGAGAACCCCCCACAGAGAGGCCAGACCACACCCCGACCTTATCTACTCCCCCCAAGTCGAGCTCTAACCCCCCTCCCCCTAAAATTGGGTCCAAACCAAGTAAAAAATGCAAAATGTCTGAAAACATTTTTGCAATTTCTGAAAATTTTCGAAAAAAATCGAAAAAATGGCTATAAATCAGCTATAAACAACTAAAGATGCTTATTTATAGCAATTAAAAGTAACATATATATGCAATTATAATCCACAATCGGTGCTAAATTAGGCATATACGTATATATTTTTAGCAAAAATTCTGACTTACTTCTAGGCCAAAATTTATGGGGGGGGCGATATGGGGGGGGGCTCGAAAAAGCCCCTCCCCCCATAGGTGTATAGCCATGGGGGGAAAAAAACCCACTTTTTCGGATTTTGGCTGGAACTTTTCTGTTATAAGGGCTAGCTGAGAACTCTATATACCATCGTACTTGGCGTACTTAGAACTTTCTTTTAAGCCCATTTGCACTTCTCTAGGTTGTACCGTTAGGCCGGTATAATGCAAAAAGTAGCGGGGGAAAAAAACCCAATGGGGGGAAAAAACCCAAATGGGGGGAAAATAAACCCACCCCTCACAGGTCCTAAAAATTGTCGTAGCGCGATTCTGACACTTCCTGTGTAAAATTCAACTCTTTTTTAGTTAGTATGAGTCAAAAAACCCGACCTAGGTAGCTTTTTTTGAGATCTCATGTGCCATTGAATATGCAGCATCAAATGGACAGGTTTCATAAAGTTTAACACATAAACATAGGGCAATTTTTGAAAAATGCTAAAAACGATGTAATTTGATAAAACTTATTATTCTAACGTGTAGAGAATGGTTTTTTACGTACAATTGGCTATTAAAAGTCACAATTAGACCTCTGCTGGGTCATCCAGCAGCGAAATTGCACTTTTAGGGTTTTATGCCTCTAGCTACCCAAGTATTCAAAATTGTCCAAATCTGACAGCATAGGGTGACGCAGCGTCCTCGATAATATCGTACTACAGTCCCGAATTGTTTCCCAGTTGAGCTGGTAAAAAATTTTTCAAAAAAATTTGGGTGGGTTTTTTTTCCCCCAAAGTGGGTTTTTTTCCCCGCCACGTTTGGCAATGTGCCAGTCTAACGGTGCATCGGATCGGTCTAATTTTTGCTGTGTGCAAAGAGGAAGACTTGCCATCATTGCAGATATTTGCAAAACTTTTCTAGCCCAACCCAGTCAAAAGTTACATCTGTCCAAACTTTTGCCAAATTTTTGGAAGGTTGGACCAAAAAGTAGGTATCATTTTCAAAATGTCATAAAATGAGCAAGAGTGAACCAAATGACCTGATCTTTGCACACATAGGTTAGAAAGAGTCGCGCTTTCTGCTGGTATGTTTTGGAGCTCCTAGCTCCAACCCGTGACCCAGGAGGCGGGTGGGTTTTTTTCCCCCCAAAAAGGGGGTGGGTTTTTTTTCACCCCATGGCTATAATTGGGGGGGGGTAACCCACCCCCCCCCCAGCTATTTTTGCAAAACCCCCCCAGAAATTTTTGGGGGCCCCCGCCCCCCCCCCAACTGGGGGGGGGGGGGAGTAGTCGCGCCAAAGGCGCGAAAATTGGCCGAAAAATGGGCATTTTTAGGGTAAATTTTGCAAAATTTTTCAAAAAAGTCCAAATTTTTGGCTTAACGTCATAACGTGTTCATTATCGCGAGAAATATATACACGTTTATAACGGTTTTATGGACTTCTAGACTTAATATTGACCTTATCCTTATTCTGGACTTAGAAACATGTTGGCAATCAACTTTTCGAGTTTAAAACCCCTGCCTAGTGTTAAAATTACTTCATGACTTCATGTTTTTCGGCTTTAGCAATGGCTGAAAATGCGATTTTTGGCATAAAAATAGAAAAATCTTTTTGGGGGAGGTTTGAGGGGGTTTAGGGGGGTCTAAAAAGGGCCCCCCCAAAAATTCCGGGGGAGGGCCTCCCCCAACCCAAATCCCCGTTACACCTATGCCTCCCCCCATCGATGGGAGGGCTAACCGAAAATGGGGGGGCATATTTTTTGACAAATTTTTAGGTTTTTTGTGTAAAAAAATCCTAAAAAGCGCTAAAAAATAACAAATTTTTGGTGTTTTTAAGCTAAAATAGTGGAAATTTAGGTAACAATGTTAAAAAATGGCAATGTTTTTTGGGATTATGGGGGGAGGTCGCCGAATGGGGGCCGCCCGACCCCCCCCCAGGTATTTTTTACAGGGGGGCATTGACCTTCCCCCCCCCAAAATGCCTTCCCCCCGAAATCGCTCCCGGGATTTTTGCTTCCCCCCCCCCCGAGATTTTTTGCAGGCCCAAATTCTTGCCAAAAATAGGCTAAGTTTCAAAAATTTTCCGGCTTCCCGAAGATTTTTTCGTAAAAATGGCTATTTTAGCTTAAATCCTGGCATTTTTGAGAACTTTTTGCCTTTCTACGTGTAAAATACGCCAAAAAATACCAATTTTTAGCTCATTTTTGCAAAAAATCTTCTCCCCCCCCCCTAAATTTCGTCCCCCCCCCCGGGAAGCCCCCCCCCCCCCCGAAAAAAATTCCCTAAAAAATACCCTGCCCCCCGCCCCAGTAGAAGCATAGGTGAACCAGGCTACAGTTTACCCCCTGTGAGATCCCCCCCCCACGGAGAGGCCAGTCGCCAGACCCCCCTCCCCCCCTACCCGGCCTCAACTACTCCCCTCCCAAGCCGAGCTCAAACCCCCCTCCCCCCCCCCCCTAAAACTAGGTCCAAACCAAGTAAAAAATGCAAAATTTTTGAAAAAATTTTTTGCAATTTCTGAAAATTTTTGAAAAAAATTCGCAAAAATGGATGTAAATCAGCTATAAACAGCTAAAGATGGTTATTTATAGCAATTAAAAGGTAATATACGCAATTATAATTCACAATCTGGCCTAATTTAGGCATATTTTAGCACAAATTTGTCAATTTTCATGCCCTATTTTCGCATTCGAATGCTATTGACAGAAGCTTTTGAGTACGTTTTATGTACTGTACATCGAAAAAGGATCATTTTAAGTTAAAAAAAACTTGGGTACAGTTTAGGGGGGGTCCCCCTCCCCCAAATTTCGGATTTTGGTGGGGTCCCCCTAGCCAAATTTGGACCTTCTACTCCCCCCCCAACCCAAACAGGTGGTACACCTATGAGTAGAAGTAAGCCAGAATTTGTCTATTTTTAAGACTTATTTTCGCATGCGAAAACTATTGACAGAAACTATTGAGTCCATCGAAGAGAGCATTTTTAGTTAAAATAACTTGGGTATACATAGGGGGTTCCTCCCCCCAAAATTTCGCATTTTGGTGGGGTCCCCCGATCCAAATTTGAACCTTGTACTCCCCCCAAACCCAAACAGGTGGTACACCTACATGTCGCCCTGAACGCATGGAGAGGGGCGAGAGAGAGGTGCATAGTTTCCCTGGAGCTTTGGGTCTGGGGGGAGGGTAAATTTTGGAAGGTTGGTGGTCGACAAAAAAATGTGATGGGGGTACCCCCCCAGAATTCGGACCTCAGAAATTTCGAAAATTGAGCAAAAAATGCAAAATTTTCTGTAATTTAGCCCTTTTTTCTTCAAAATAAGGCCGCTTTTTCACGTTTTAGGCGTTTTTGTACCGTTTTAAAGCGATTTTAAGTCAAAATTTTTGAAAATTTTTTCAAAAAATGACCATTTTTCGGCCAAATTTAGCTAATTTTGGGTCCAAAAATCGCTGGGGGGGGAGTGGCCGAAAGTTGGGGGAGGGTACAGTACATTCATTAAAAATAGGGCCTTTTCGCGACATATCGCGAAATCTTGGCGATATTTGCCGAAATATGTGTATTCTTATTGACTGTACGGCTCTTTTTGCAGTAAAATCTTTCAACACTGTTTACTTTGGCTAGATATCGCCAATATCTTCACGATAAATCGCGAAAAGGTCCTATTTTTTATGAATGTATATAATTGTCGTAAATCACGAAAACTGGCACACTTATATATGTTGTAGAACTAAGCACCGTGATCACAATGGTAGAGGAGCCGTACCTTACTGACGCATGGTTCGTGAGATTGGTCCGTTTGAAATTTTCGGTGCATTTTCGACTGAAACTTGCCCAACGCAGACGCTAGCGACTAGCTTTATGTGTCTCCAATGTTTCCAGAATAAAATGCCCTTCAGAATGAGTGGTATAGCGGGATCCCCGACCTCGGAAATGTAAAAGTAATTTTTACATTTTTTACCATGCCGGACGCTAGACAGGGCATGGATGTGTCATTTTCACAGCACTAGTTGCAGCACAACAGTCTGCCTCTAATCAGGCATGATTCTGGAACCCAGGTCTCTTGCATCAAACTCCAGGTCAGAAAAAAGCCAAATTTACATTTTTAGCTTTTGCGGCCGCTGTAGTAACGGTAGAGCATATACACCAACAGATGCAGCTCCGCGAGCTCTTTCCAACGAGGGGTCTCACGGGCCGCCGCGCCTCATGTATCTAAAGATTTGCAGAAAAAGGTGTTTTCATGGATAAAGGGTCAAGTGCTGAATCCGCACTTGCACTTGAATTGCGAGTCAAGTACGGGCTAAGGGCAGCAAGTTGCGAGTTCGCTTCAACACAAGCAGCAAGTAAGTGTTTCATAAAACCCGCTGGAACACTCAATTGGAACTTGCAAGTGCGAGTAAAGTCGTCTAGTAGATTTTAACTAGACGATTTTCAAAAAGCTTGAATATCTTCGTTAATCTTCGTCAGGTTTTAACCAAATTTAAGAAATACCTTTAACATGTTTTGCACAGTTTCTGAAAATTTCAGTAAATTTTAAGTTGTTTTGAAAAAGTTACGATTTTTAAAGAATTACGGTCAATTTTGCTTCTACTCGCACTTACAATGCAAGTACTCGCACTGGATCAAGTTCCGCAACTTGGTTAACTAATTTTCGCGTTTGCGGAAAAGTTTTATGAAACGCTTGTAAATCCGCAAATTTTTATGAAACTGGTCCCTGATCGCTGTGCGCAAGGTAACTGTACCGCTGTACCCAAATTTTCCAGAAATAGTTCTGACACATAGTGCTGTGATATCCGGTAAAATAATCTCTATAATCTCTAGACCATTGTAATTCTTTTCTGTGCGATACATTCAAAGTGCGAAAAACTGGGTGTTGTAGGTCTATACGTGTGGAGCTAAACTAACGTCCAATGAGCTGTGGTTTACCAAATGAACCCAACTTTGCTCCAATTAATACTCCAAGTATCTGCCTTTAGCTTGCGTTAAAATGACGCGATTTCGTTAATCCCTGCGTTCGCAGTGCTAGATTACATTACCGACGTTGTCGCTTTTATTTGGTGCCATTTCGAAGATGTGAGTCAATTACGCCAAAGTACTGTGGCAGAATCGGCTGAAACCTTACGCATTACAGGCCAGTGAGTGTACCAAGATGAGCTGAAAGCTAGGTCACTAAATCTCGCTCCAATGTTTAGAATGCTAGATTGATTTGTCGAAGTGTGGATGGCGATCGCTCCAAAAAGCTGTAAGCGCATACTGAACAAAAGAAGCGTCATATCGAAAAACGGATTTCATTTCGGATTCAGCAGGTCAAATAACCCCTATAAGCTCTAAGCTCCTTTTCGGGAAAATCGGAGACAAATTAACACAAAAGGCCAAGTTATTGTTGACAAAATCTATTGACTTGAACGACTATACAGCTATGACATATATATAGTATTGTTGTGTACTGTGATCGCATATACTGATCGCCTTGTTATGCCCGACTGACCTAATTGTGGGACTCATTAGGGGCTTACAATCAGGTTATTTTGCTTTGAAATTGACCACCCATTTTCAATAAAGAAATCCCGTTTCGTCCCCTGGCGGTCAACTCCATTCACATGTGATGTTGAGCACACACATATCGCCTTACAAAGAATTATTGCCCACATAAAACAGTAAAATATCCCTGAACACCAAAATTTTAAATTTAAATGAAGGATTTTCATATGAAAACCCAGGCGATTCAATTCTGATTCCAAATGCACTCCAAAGCAGCAACTTTGGCGACCAGGGCAGACATTTCAGCAGTAGATTCCCGACCAAGAGCAGTAGTAGTAGTAGTAGTAGTAGTAGTAGTAGTAGTATTTGCAGCTAAAGCTACCTGAGTCTCCAATTGGAAGCACCGCTGAGGCAATGCCTTGCAATCAGTACAAGGCAGAGACAGAATTCTGAGCACCCCGAGTTTCTGAAGTCCGATATAGTTCTTATTCAATATCAACGCAAGCTGCGTGACAGCTGGAGGGGCATAGTAGGCAGTTTATCACATGATCCTGTGATCAGATAATGAAGCTGCAAATATAACAATTCAGCCTGTCAGAAACAGACCCTCTGCTTCCACGGTTGACAGAATTTGGCATGTAGGAGTAAAGCAGCTGCTAAATGAGTAAATCTGAAGAACGAAAACAGTGGCCCAGGCAAACTGTGAGCAAAAGAGATATCGAGCGTATTACGCTTACGTCTTAAAGAGCCAAAATAGCACCGGTACTGAGTTACAAATCAAATACCCAAGCACAAAGTTCGTATTGTTTGGTTAGAGTTCCGTTGATTTTCGCTGATAGTACGCCGCTGCAAATGGGCCGGTTAATTTATGACAGCTAACAGTCCACCTGAATCAAATGGGTTATAACCATGTTAAGTTAAAAAAGTAAAAAGCATTAATCGTGCCGGGTTTTAGTGAAAATCCGTCTCAAAAGCTAAAAACGTGAATCGGGCCGGGTTTTAGTAAAGTCCGGCCCAAAAGCTAAAAATGTTAATCGGGCCGGTTTTTAGTGGAAATCCGGCCCAAGAGATAAAACTATTAATTCGAGCAGGGTTTTAGTGGATTTCCTGCCTGGGCCGGGCCTGGACCAGGCCCAAAATATGCCTTGATTTGATAATGGATCGGGTTTTAGATAGTTTGCGTTTGCAGTTGTGCATTTTTAGAATTTTTATTGAATTTTATGTAAGAACATTGGCATGGTGGCTGTATTATTGTTGCCTCCGCTGCTTCTCAGCTAATTCTTTGGAACTTTGAAAATTTTTGTGAACTTTGATGTGCCATCCTGAACTACTAGAAATACCTAGCCCAAAACTAATTGCGTTCGCAGTGCTAGATTACATTATCGACGTTGTCGCTTTTATTTGGTGCCATTTCGAAGATGTGAGTCAATTACTCCAGTACTGTGGCAGAATCGGATGAAACCTTGCGCATTACAGGCCAGTGAGTGTACCAAGATGCCCTGAAAGCTAGGTCACAAAATCTCGCTCCAATGTTTAGAAAGCTAGATTGATTTGTCGAAGTATGGATGGCGATCGCTCCAAAAAGCTGTAAGCGCATACTGAACAAAAGAAGCGTCATATCGAAAAACGGATTTCATTTCGGATTCAGCAGGTCAAATAACCCCTATAAGCTATAAGCTCCTTTTCGGGAAAATCGGAGACAAATTAACACAAAAGGCCAAGTTATTGTTGACAAAATCTATTGACTTGAACGACTATACAGCTATGACATATATATAGTATTATTGTGTACTGTGATCGCATATACTGATCGCCTTGTTATGCCCGACTGACCTAATTGTGGGACTCATTAGGGGCTTACAATCAGGTTATTTTGCTTTGAAATTGACCACCCATTTTCAATAAAGAAATCCCGTTTCGTCCCCTGGCGGTCAACTCCATTCACATGTGATGTTGAGCACACACATATCGCCTTACAAAGAATTATTGCCCACATAAAACAGTAAAATATCCCCGAACACCAAAAAGCGACGGGTATTAATAAGATTCTGTCATCCATTACGAATGACAGCATTATTGAGCTCCTTTAAATGAAGGATTTTCATATGAAAGGATAAGTCATATCCAGATCTTTGCTGTTTTCGCCAGTTGGTTCTGGTAGACGAAAGAGCACCAAGTTATCTCTTTTCGAGTCGCGTACCACAACCCTCTTCAACTTCACGTCGAAGATCAGCGGGATAGGCCTCTGGGGAACCCAGGCGATTCAATTCTGATTCCAAATGCACTCCAAAGCAGCAACTTTGGCGACCAGGGCAGACATTTCAGCAGTAGATTCCCGACCAAGAGCAGTAGTAGTAGTAGTAGTAGTAGTAGTAGTAGTAGTATTTGCAGCTAAAGCTACCTGAGTCTCCAATTGGAAGCACCGCTGAGGCAATGCCTTGCAATCAGTACAAGGCAGCGACAGAATTCTGAGCACCCCGAGTTTCTGAAGTCCGATATAGTTCTTATTCAATATCAACGCAAGCTGCGTGACAGCTAGAGGGGCATAGTAGGCAGTTTATCACATGATCCTGTGATCAGATAATGAAGCTGCAAATATAACAATTCAGCCTGTCAGAAACAGACCCTCTGCTTCCACGGTTGACAGAATTTGGCATGTAGGAGTAAAGCAGCTGCTAAATGAGTAAATCTGAAGAACGAAAACAGTGGCCCAGGCAAACTGTGAGCAAAAGAGATATCGAGCGTATTACGCTTACGTCTTAAAGAGCCAAAATAGCACCGGTACTGAGTTACAAATCAAATACCCAAGCACAAAGTTCGTATTGTTTGGTTAGAGTTCCGTTGATTTTCGCTGATAGTACGCCGCTGCAAATGGGCCGGTTAATTTATGACAGCTAACAGTCCACCTGAATCAAATGGGTTATAACCATGTTAAGTTAAAAAAGTAAAAAAACATTAATCGTGCCGGGTTTTAGTGAAAATCCGTCTCAAAAGCTAAAAACGTGAATCGGACCGGGTTTTAGTAAAGTCCCGCCCAAAAGTTAAAAATGTTAATCGGGGTCGTTTTTAGTGGAAATCCGGCCCAAGAGATAAAACTATTAATTCGAGCCGGGTTTTAGTGGATTTCCTGCCTGGGCCGGGCCTGGGCCAGGCCCAAAATATGCCTTGATTTGATAATGGACCGGGTTTTAGATAGTTTGCGTTTGCAGTTGTGCATTTTTAGAATTTTTATTGAATTTTATGTAAGAACATTGGCCTGGTGGCTGTATTATTGTTGCCTCCGCTGCTTCTCAGCTAATTCTTCGGAGCTTTGAAAATTTTGGTGAACTTTGACGTGCCATCCTAAACTACTAGAAATAGCTAGCCCAAACCGAATTGCGTTCGCAGTGCTAGATTACATTATCGACGTTGTCGCTTTTATTTGGTGCCATTTGGAAGATGTGAGTCAATTACTCCAAAATACTGTGGCAGAGTCGGCTGAAACCTTGCGCATTACAGGCCAGTGAGTGTACCAAGATGCGCTGAAAGCTAGGTCACTAAATCTCGCTCCAATGTTTAGAATGCTAGATTGATTTGTCGAAGTATGGATGGCGATCGCTCCAGAAAGCTGTAAGCGCATACTGAACAAAAGAAGCGTCATATCGAAAAACGGATTTCATTTCGGATTCAGCAGGTCAAATAACCCCTATAAGCTATAAGCTCCTTTTCGGGAAAATCGGAGACAAATTAAGACAAAAGGCCAAGTTATTGTTGATAAAATCTATTGACTTGAACGACTATACAGCTATGACACATATATAGTATTATTGTGTACTGTGATCGCATATACTGATCGCCTTGTTATGCCCGACTGACCTAATTGTGGGACTCATTAGGGGCTTACAACCAGGTTATTTTGCTTTGAAATTGACCACCCATTTTCAATAAAGAAATCCTGTTTCGTCCCCTGGCGGTCAACTCCATTCACATGTGATGTTGAGCACACATATCGCCTTACAAAGAATTATTGCCCACATAAAACAGTAAAATATCCCCGAACACCAAAAAGCGACGGGTATTAATAAGATTCTGTCATCCATTACGAATGATAGCATTATTGATCTCCTTTAAATGAAGGATTTTCATATGAAAACACATACACGTATATACGTATAAACTTATAAGTCACTGCCTTAAAAACAAACATCTTTCAATGTATCGCATAAAAGCTACTAGTAAGATGCGCATCCGCACCGGCTAGCATTAACATATACAGCTACACCACCATTTGCCAACGTTTGCCTTGTCATAAAGTCGTTCATTTTGAACAGCCACATTCTTGTTTCCTGGCTTCTTTCTATACTCATCCAAATCTGTCCGCAGGTTCATATCCAGTAGACGTTCGCGTTCAGTCAAATCTGGACTAGTCCAGACGTAATTCCGTAAGACGTTTTCATTTTGCAAAGACGAAAGTCCGTACAGAAACGTTTGACGAGCTTTCTGTTGGCGGAAACTGATATAGATGTTCTAGGTTTGGTAGCTTTCTTTTTCTTCACCCCGTCACAGAAAACATCACTGAGTTCGTCGACCGGAATACCAAGCTTCGACACCATTTCATCGATTTCCGTTCAATTCTTTGCTTTCACAGAAGTCATATCCAGATCTTTGCCGTTTTCGCCAGTTGGTTCTGGTAGACGAAAGAGCACCAAGTGATCTCTTTTCGAAAATCCGTCTCAAAAGCTAAAAACGTGAATCGGGCCGGGTTTTAGTAAAATCCGGCCCAAAAGTTAAAAATGTTAATCGGGCCGGTTTTTAGTGGAAATCCGGCCCAAGAGATAAAACTATTAATTCGTGCCGGGTTTTAGTGGATTTCCTGCCTGGGCCGGGCCTGGGCCAGGCCCAAAATATGCCTTGATTTGATAATGGACCGGGTTTTAGATAGTTTGCGTTTGCAGTTGTGCATTTTTAGAATTTTTATTGAATTTTATGTAAGAACATTGGCCTGGTGGCTGTAGTATTGTTGCCTCCGTTGCTTCTCAGCTAATTCTTTGGAACTTTGAAAATTTTGGTGAACTTTGATGTGCCATCCTAAACTACTAGAAATACCTAGCCCAAAACGAATTACAGCAACACAGAGGATAAGCTTCACGATGGCATGTACTATTTGGCTCTGGGGGGAGTGACCTAGACTCGGTGGGAAACCCTATGAGCGAGAAGAAACCCAAATTTCGAGCTGAAATCTTTTCTCGCAGCAAAGGAAAATTCATGCAGTTCTGAGCTCAGTAGAGCCTCCTGGTCAATTCCGTAAAGATTTTAGCTATGTACCTCCTTTAACGGGTTTTCCAGATGACCGAAATTATGCAAAATGCAAGCCAAGTATTTCAATTTCGTCAGATGTCCAATTCATCACTAAAGTGAGTCCATTTTGCCATTAAATTCAACAGAAACGTTTCTATGTGATAGCACGCATAAACTGCAGAAATTAAACAAATATACAAATGGAAGATTTACCTATGCATGTTTACGTGTTAAACATACATATTTCTCGAAAGTCAAGACAAAGGAGAAATAGACGTTTATAGATTGTAAGTCTACAATTTAACTGGTCTGCCTTAAAAGCTGGAAAATGTCTTTGCTTGTTTTATATCGCCAGTAGAATGTTTTCTCATAAGCATCATAATAACTCGATCTCTTTCCAATTCCGAAATTTGAGCGAGTTACTTGAAAACTACTTTGTAAAGGGTATGTACTGTGATGCCCCCTCATTTGAGCTTAACATTTCTTAGTTTTGTTGTTAGGTTTCGTCTTGGTTTTTGTATCTTTCTGGCATGTTTTGGCTCGAGCTATTCGTTGAAATAATTCAGGAGTGATAATTCTTAGAATTATGTTGGTTGCATATTACCATCGCCTTTTGCTTTGAACTTTGGGATATCCTTCCCCTGTTATAAAATGTTATATACTTGCAAGGTGCTAAGAATTTCCACGAATTTGCAGTTGCAGCATAAAATTAGTTTATGCTTTTGAAACAAATTAGTCTTGCAGTTTGCTTGGCTGAAGTATGGTGGTGTTTGATGCTCTGCCATTAATAAAGGCAATATTGTGCTGTGACTTGTTTGATAGAGGCCCTGAGGCCAGCCTAGTTGGATCTACTGTAGAAGCACCACGGGTGCTCTTAAATATGTGTTGCTACTAATTTATCTATCATTAAACTTATTAAACTTTTCTCTATTTATTCAACTTAACAAGTAGGTCGCAAACTTAGGTTTTACAAATGACGCTGCGAGTAAGGTAGGGGAAGGTTCTACTCCTACCCTACCTGCGCTCGCAGCATAGGTCATTATTTTTATTCGCTTGTTTTTAATCATTTTTTCTGTTTTTCTGCCACGGATATGGCAGCTGTTTTTTGTGTTTTTATTTGCCGCGGATTCGGCCTAGGACTTTTCTGCCACGGACTTGGTAGACACTTTATTTTGCCTTCGGATTTTCGGTATCTTTATTGAGCCACTTTGGCTAGGTTTTCTTTTTCTGCTACAGAATTGTTTTTAGTAGGTTCATTTGTTTCTTTTGTTTGGTGTTTTTATTTTTCCCATGTATGTTTTGTCCTAAATATTCTTGCAAGGGCGAAGTGTAGGCAGCCCAATAATCCGTATATCACGTAATAGCTAGTTTGGTTGTTTTTTGTTGTTAGTTGGCTAATTTTGCATTCAATTCCATTTAATATTTATAGGTGAGATAAGGCTTTTCCGGTCATGGCAGGCTCAAGTTTTGGGGAAACTGTTGAAACGCAAAATGAACGAGACAAGCCTGTGAACTCTCAATGGTCAGTGGACGGAATGCTATCGCAACAGCAGACTGCCCTGAGGCAGCTGCAGAAACGATTGGAATTTTTGGAACGCTCGACCATGCGAAGACTCGACTGCTTTGAAAGCGCATCAGAAAGGGAGGTTCCTATTGTTTTGGAACCGTTCGCTGGCCGGTTGGGCCAGGACTTCTCGGAATTTATGGTAATGTTTGAGCTTTTGGCCCAAGCCAGCTCATGGAACGAAGACAAGATGTCCAAGACTCTGCCTGCCTACTTGCGAGAAGGTGCTCTGGAGGCGTACCAGAGCCTGAGCTCTGAGGAAAAGCGCACTTATGCAGACCTTAAGGGTAAGTTGCTGCCATGTTTGAAGACTGAAGAATTGGTTAAGCTCAGTGGTGCGCAACTGCGCGGAAGGAAGCAACTCGCTAGAGAGACCGTTTCTGACTTTGGCTTAGCTATTCAGAAATTGGTTAGGAATGCCTATCCGACTATTGGATTGAAGGCACAGAAGATACTTATGAAGGATTTCTTTGTCAATAATTTGGTAAACTGCATACAACAGTTGGTCCTTATTTCTGATCCTGAGACCTTTAAAGAAGCGGTGAAACTAGCGAAGCACCATGAGACAAATCTGCTGGTAACTGGGAAACTTGATCTTTCTCTACTCAAACAGTTGGTGGCTATCCGCACGCTTCCTCACGGAACGGACAGAGTACAAGTAGCAGGTACAGATATGTGGACATTTGTGGCTTTAACTCGAGATCGGATTTGACCAAGTTGGCAACTGTGTGCAGTCAGAAACATCGTCACGATTCCGGACTCAAACGGCAACACAATGGTTCCATGAAGACAGTACGTTAATGGCACGGCCTTTTAATATGCCTGAGCGTGACCCTAGTGAAACAGCGGATATTCTGCGGTTAGTTGAAACTTGACCCGTCAAGTGGAGAGTCTAAGGTATGCTAGTGAAATAGGACCGAGAAGGTCAAGCTGGAATCAAAGGCCCAGAGGCCATAGGAACCTTGTCTCTGGAAAAGAAATTGGTTTGATTCGCAAGTGGACTACGGATAAACGAACAAGGCATGGCCGTGTCGATACGCCTAATACTGGGATTACGAGGGATAACTCCAGAGCATCTGAAAGACAATTTGGCACCAAGATGAGTTCAACTTGTATTGTGGGAACCAATGGCTTCTTGGCAGACAGCAATATAGCCAGGTATGAGACTGAATCTGCTGCCTGGGATCCTTCAAGGTTCTGATTGCGATCATCTCAAAACGAACGTAACAAAAAGGTAAGCAAATCCGATTATTGTCATAACTTAGATTACTCTGATCTTAACCGCGCACGCCAAACAAATGGAACAGCTTGCCTTGACAGTCTTCCTGAAAAAGGTAAAGCATTAGCATATTCACCAACTAGAAGCAATGATATGTCCTGTGTTGTTGGGATTTTAAGTAACCCTCAGACTACAATAGCAGAATGCATCCATCCAGTAAAGGACAACTCATTGGACCACGGCAAGGAGACGATTATATGCTCAGTGCAAGGTTCCCCTGAGAGAATTGGTTGTCCTAAAACATTTTCAGTTGGCAATGTGGAAGGAAGTTCCGTGAACATTTCTGAGTCTGTGCTAACGGATGGCTATAATGGTATATTTCATGCTGATAACTTGCATTTATTACAATGCTAAGAACCTCTAAAGTCAAGCATGCAGAGCGAAGTAGAACCAAGAGTGTATAATAGTAAGAGTGTGACACTCTTACACTAGCATGAACAAATCATGCTAGATATGCTCGGTGCGTTAACTCGGGACCCCCCCCCCGTAACTTCCGAGGGAGGTCCCACTTTGCACTAATTACACGCTTTCATATACGCGTGTGTCTGCTCGCTGATTGGCCCATTAGCCTAAGGTTTACAGTAGGCATTTTATTAGTAATTTTTAATTAATTAATAATAACTTTAATTAGGTTAATGCAATTAAAAAACTAACTCGACAACTTTGTAGCATTTTTTCTGCTCTTTTCAATGATATAAAAATTGTTGCATAATACAAAAATTCGAAGAAATGTAACCTGCAACAATTTCTATATCGTTGGAAAGAGCAGAAAAAATGCTGCAAAGTTGTCGAGTTAGTTTTTTAATTGCATTAACCTAATTAAAGTTATTATTAATTAATTAAAAATTACTAATAAAATGCCTACTGTAAGCCTTAGGCTAATGGGCCAATCAGCGAGCAGACACACACGTATATGAAAGCGTGTAATTAGTGCAAAATGGGACCCCCCCCCGGAAGTTCCGGAGGGGCGTCCCGAGTTAATGCACCGAGCATATCTAGCATGATTTGTTCATGCTAGTGTAAGAGTGTCACACTCTTGCTATTATACACTCTTGGTAGAACAGCTTGTAGACTGTAATCAACCGGAGCAATTTTTGGGAATAAAATTCAACGAAGAAGATACTCGCTGCTTAGTAAGCGGTTGTTGGATAACTGGTAATCATTTTGTTACTACATCCACACTGCATGAAGTGGAGGTCGCATTCAAGGATAGATTGCGCTCCGAGGACAGTTCCAGACCGAACAGAACAGACGACTATTGGGGGTCAAGGACAAATCAGGAAGAACGCATCACAACGGAATTATATGGTTTAGTGCAGTCAGACCCTGAGGTCTCTACTTCAAGCATCAACGTGGAAAATGATAAAACTTCCGCCATCTGCAGATGTTCAGAGAGTGTGCCTAGTGCAGTGAGCTACTACGATATCTCTAATTTGCTGCAGCAACATGTGGTTGCAGAAGCATTTAAACTCGGTCATGATGGAGAAGTCATTGCTGGACAAAAATGTCATTATGTTAATGTATTGTTAAAACTGCAGCCTCTATTGCTTTGTGGGGCAATGCTGGTGTTTGAAGAGAGCCTTTGTCTTGATATTACATGGGGATACCGACCCAGACCGCCACCTGAACCTCCTCCAACTGTTAAGAATGCAATTAGTTCTGGTCTTCTGTTTACCTGGATTTGGCTTTCTTTTGTACTGTTTCTGGTTGTAGTTTGTTTCCTCAATTTTGTCTTGATTCGCAGCCTGAGCTGTGCACCAACGAAAAAGGTTCTTACACCAAAAACGCCACCTCACCTGATCAACTACCGAATCATATCTGTTAAATGTACCGTGCTATTTTCATTATTACGAATGTACTGATGGCTAGTTAATATTTAGTTTATCAGCCGGACTTTAGAGTCTATAAGGCTTGCCCTGCTGTTATTTGTATTATTTGGTTCTTTCAGCTGCTTTCATTATGTGTTCATGTTAGTTTAGTACATTATCTTGTGTCGTGACTGATTTGACATTTGTTCATGCCTTCGATCCTAAGATAGTATGTAATGAAGTGAGCAAGATCCAAGACACGATCTGCTTTAAGCTCTAATCTCTCAATTACACGGAAGGTCAGCACGTCTGCTCGCAATGAAACAGACTTAGGCACCAGATCTCTGAAAGGTGGTGTTCCAGAATCAGAGATTCTCTGCAGCCAACCTTGATTGGGGTCTTTGGTGGTGAGTTCGTTTGTGGCTCCTGATTTCCAAATGGACAGCAAGCGGGGTCAGCACTTGCTTTTCGTCGACAGCACTGGATTTGTGATGACTTCTGGATTCGGATTCTTGACTGGTTTTAGGCTCCTGAGTACAACTTACTTCTAGTGATCTTGTCCTTAGCTTCCGAGATCGATGACCAATCAGCAAACGCGCTGTTTTCAAAGGCAAACGCACCTGTATATGCTTATAATAAGACTCAGTGACTAAGCACGCGAAATATTTAATAATACTAACGACACAATTATGACTATAACAATTTCGTGGACTCAAGATTAAGATACTACAATCCCGTGCAATTCAAATAATAGCATAAAAGATTAAGATACTACAATCCCGTGCAATTCAAATAATAGCATAAAAGATTAAGATACTACAATCACGTGCAATTCAAATAATAACATAAAACAGTACAGTACAAAGGTTACTGTACCAGAGTTGCCAGATACTCTTTTCTATTTATTATGAATATTATCCCAATTTGGGATAATATTACACAATGTAGTTAGTTAGATTTAGGATAGTTAAACTTGATAGTTGGGGACTTGGTCTTTTTTGGACCTTAGACTCATATAGTCCTTAAGTTAACTTAGCCAAGCTAATGCAAATTCAAAACCATCTAACCGATGTGTATTATTAAAACTCTTTATCCGCCTTTTACAGTAGGTCTTATCAAATTATCACAAAATCTACAAAACAGTCTATGATAACAGAAGTTAACCTAGGGTCGGTCTTTGGGTGAGCCCCCAAAAGTCGGTCACTGCTTTCGCTCCGACACACGGTTCAGGGATGCTATGCAGAAGAGAATTTGAGGATGTGACGAAAAGTTTGGGAGATTCGGTAGTCCTTCCTTACCTATTCCTAATTAACAGAAGTTATAAAAGTTCTTATAGTCTTCCGATTCTTTTCTTCTTCAGGATTATAGGATTAGAATCGGGTATTAAGCCAATAGACAGTGGAGTGACGACATAAGAATAGAGATCGTTTTTGATAACTTTTAAAATGACCGCTTTAAACGACCAAAAGAAACTGTGTTTCGTTTTCGCCTTTTTTGACGACAATTCAGTTTTCCCCAAATGATCAGGTCGGAACGCTGCAAAATGTCTCTGCCTTAATCCAACAGTTGTATTGTACCGCCTGCCAATGTATCTTCCGAAAAGTCTGCTGCACTAATCAATCTTAATAATTCCAATGAGTAACTGATCCAGACTGACTCCGTCCTCCAGATGAAGCCACTGGCTTTAAGTATCTCAAAATCGTTCAGACTCGGCAGGGCAGGTTCGGCTCAGGATCCGCACCTGAATCAAATGGGTTAAAACCCATTAGTACATAATATAACAGTGGGAATTGAACCCAGCAACTATTACTCACTCACATGGCTGTCTGGGCCCAAATGTGCCTTTTGGGCCCCTTTGAGTTCTGATGTTGACGAATCGACTTGGTATTGTACGAAAGTTGAATACTTCTTAGCTTTGGGCCGTGTTTTGACAAAATTAATTGATTTACTTGCATTATCCTGACCCTTCGGATCAGTTCGGGTTTAAAACGGTTATTTTGACTGAACCTGACATGGTCTCTACAGAAGGCGAAATACTTTAGCATATTCAATGTTGTGGCCTAATCTTGGGCCAGATTTCCCTGTTCTGTCAAGGGAAACCTGTTTGTTTCCTGTGAGTGATTGGAGATGCTGAATACATTTAGAACATCAAACTTGTGGACAATTTTAGTATTGGAAGATGGTTATTCAATGGTTCGCTTAAACTAATAATTGCGTAGCTAAACAGTTATACCTGTTAATATTGTTTACATACTAGGACACTTAATTATTACTTAATGAACAGAAGAAAATAACCTTAAGTCTAATTATCTAACGAACTAACTAAATTATAAGTTAAAACTAAACTACTATTCTTGTGAGTGAGTTTTCGCACATTGTTAGATTCAATTAAGTATGGTACAAAAATACAAAAACTCACTCACTCACTGTCTCAGCAGCCATTCTACGCAGTCCCTACTTACCGACCTACCGAACTACTTCTACATCTAAATTCCTACCTATCTAAGCCCATAGGGGACGTCCCGAACCGCTATTCGATCCGGTCCTGGAAACCCCGGCAGCCAGGCGAGTGGAAGTCGCGCGTACTACCACCCTTTCACTCGGGCATGTTTTAAATTTGTTCAAAACTTATATATAAATTTGAGGATTTTTGAGGAACGCAAACCCGAGTGAAAGTGGTATAATTTTGTAGAGCTCGAAGAACTGAACATTTTTTGTGCTTACAGCACCAAAAAATATTCAATAGATAGTAAGAAATTATTAATTAAAGGTTTACTGAACAGTGCGCAATTTGAACAATTGCGCAGCCTTAATACTTCCTGTGTTAACGTTAACTTTGTTGTGTTTACTAGCTGATAGTTAACCATCCGTTACAAAAGTTACATCATCTTGTAGAGCGTGAGAAACTGGGTATTTTCCTTTTGAAAATAGCTCAAACCGCCCAGTAGAAAGTGAGAAAATCGCGCTTAAAGTTTAAGCCTACATATGCGTAATTTGTACATGCGGTGTACTTTGTTCTTTGTATGTACACAGTGGTTGCTAAAGACTTCAGCACATAAGCTACTTTGGCCAGTTCAATTGTATGTTTGAGGCGCTCAGTGGTTAGAGCATCGGGCTTCGGACTGAATAGCCCGGGTTCGAATCCCGGCTGAAACATAATCTTTTTGCACTTCACTTTCAGACTATTTTCACCTTTCTGAACTGTTAAACATCTGAACATGACTGCGAACCTGAAGTTAGATTTTGCACAGTTTGGCTAGGATTATGTCCAGTGGACAGGAAACCTGACGATTTCCTGTCCTAACAGCTGATTATGCTTCGTGCAATAATTGGACAACCAATTTGGTTAACCATGAAGCTAACAGTTTTATGGACGAAAACAGGTCTATTTCTACAAATGTCCGAATTGCTTGTAGCTTTGCTGGAATTACTTGAAACGACGTTTTACCCAGAGTATACTACATCTCAGTTTGAAAGCGACATAGGGTCTATTGTCGAAAGAATGTTAAATTCTGTACATCATTTGGGCTAAAGATCTGCTTGGCTATCCTTAGGAATCATAACAATTTGGTTATATGTAATGAAATTACTATTTTTGTCACTGTAATTGTTGTTTTATTCAGTAAAAAGGTGTTTTGCGTCCTTACAGCCTCACCTAGCAACCAGAAATAGGTTAGCAAATCAGTACAAAAATGGCCTAATTAAAGGTGAATCTAGGCCCTACTGGAAAAGAAACTAAAAGAGGGAATCCAGCGAGTTATTAATTGGTTCTACTGAAGATCTCATGGCCAGTCCAGTTATCTATGCCAGGTAATCACATGTAAAAAGGATTCATATCTGCCATTGTCAATTATGATCTGTGCTTGTATTATGTGTCTGTCAGAACTGCCAGAATTGCCTTATAATCTCAACAATTCAACTAATTAATAGGGCTTAACTAAAGTGGTCTAACCGTATTCGTGCGGCCGTATTGAGGTCCTTGAACTACATTACTTAGTGAACCTAATAGGTCTTAAAGTCACTTAAATTGTGTGTAATTAGTAAGGTTATCTCAACTCTTAGTGCAAGGATTCGAACTTTTGACCTTTTGCCCTTACTATGCGTGTGTGGGATGGCCGTATTGAGGCCTCCCACGATTGCGTAAACCCCTATTACATCAACCTTGTTAAAGGGCGGTCGTATTTGAGACCCCCCTTAATCCCCCTGCCTTTGTTCCTCCTACGTCAGCATTGTATAACGGCCAATTTCGGCATAATTCCACCCTAACTAGCAAGAAAACACCCTACTATTCACCTTATTACTGCATTTGCACAACAATCACAAACATTTACACAATATCACAGTTTTTCTTCTTTAATTCCTGAAACAACAAAAAGTACAAATTAATAATACTACTTTTAAATCCTACGTATTGGTTGTTATTCCGTTGTTCAGGGAGTTATTTAACTCCTCCCCGTTTTCTCTCCCTTTTACGGGTCAGCCTTTCATCTTAGGCCGCCCGTCTATTTGTCTGTAGAGCATGGAAAGCTCCCAGACCTTACGTGAACGAATGCCATTCATGCATTCATTCACGTAAGTCCCGTAATTATGACCTCACAAGGGTCACCGCTGACCTCCCACCCTTATAAGGCTGAATCCAGCCTTTGCACTACTCAGTACATAAACGTAGGTAGGCATATATACACATATACATACAGACAATTAATAGTAATAGGTACTTAGGTGGTTAATAATTCTAGGTAGTTTTATATTTTTAATCTTAACTTAGGTACCTAGTAGGTTTACGTAATTTGTTTTCGTCTTTTGGGTCCTTGATGGACCAAACAGGTGTGGCTTCCTTGCTTTCTAATAAGCAAGGGAGACCTTTTGTGTCGGCCGCTGGAGGACCAAGTTTTGAAATTATGGGGGCTTCTGTTTATTGCAGATTTATGAGACCCAGCAGTGACCCCTAAAACTTGATACTAAAAATCCGACCTCTGGCCGTCTACTTTTCTGAGTTAGGGGTCACCTGCGCTCATCAATTTTGGGGTCCTCCAGCCGCCAGACGCGCCTGTGGGCTACCGTAGGTCACGACTCGGTAGCCCAATAGAAAAACGTGATTACACCAAAGCAGCCAATCAGCTGTTAGAAGCTGAAAGGCCAGCCCCCTGATGGGGTCTCGACTGCAATTAGCAGTTTGCAGTCAGTGCTTGGCTGGCTGTCGGGGAGAGAGGTTGGTCTCTCCCCCTAATAGCATTAGCTTAAATATTAGCCCCACTTTGTCCGTATGTCTCCGGGGTAGATGTGTTCTGTGCCAATTATACGGAGACCTGAACTAAGCATCTCCCTCCTTCCCCCCTTCTTCCCGTAGGGTTTTTCTTTTAGGTTCTGCCAGCCAGGCACTCACGATCTGACCGCCCCCGTGAGCCCATGTCTTCGGACGGCTCACGGGGTGCACTGCTTCTGACCCGGGACCCTTATGCCAGAAAGGCGGTCCCCGGGTCCCCACCACTTCTGCTATTTCCCGGGGTCTTCGGACCCCGGAAGACCACTTTTTTGCCGTTTTTTCTCGGGCCTAGTGCCCCTTATCTGTTTGTATTTGTACTTGCGAGGGTGTGGGCCTTTCGCCCCACCCTCTGGGGTATTTTTAGTAAGATTTTTGTATTTTTCTCAATTGGTTTGCGAGCAGTCGAACCTCGCGAACCACGTCAAAAGGCTTTAAAATCATTATTTTTCCCGTTTCTGTCCTTTTCTAAAACGGTCCCTTTTTGGCCCAATCAACCAATAAATTATCATGGGTTGATTTCTACTCAAAACCCACTTAAAAACCGTCATTTTAATCATTCTTAACCTTTTCAGTTTTCTTCTCAAAACCCAAATTTTTCACCCAAAATTAACATAAACTTGGGTAGTCAGTTCTAAGGGAGGACCCTCACCTACCCACCTTGAAGAAGGAGAGTTAGGCCACTCCCCGGGAGTAGGTCTTTCAGGTTAGGACCACCCCTTATCCCCACAGCCGGTAACTAGAGTTACCGGCCATGTCTTCTCACTGCGTTCAAAAAGCCACTGTCATAACCTTGTATTGATTGTAATCATTGCCGGATTAAAACATGAGGCTTCTTAAAAACACTCTAAAAACAGGAATCTACCGTTTAAATGTTGTTCAACTCGTTAATTATTAAGGTGTTAACAGGGGAATTCTGGCTCCCTTTAATTAAAGCTGCCCTTAGCGTATGTTTTTGTAATAATTGCTATAACAGGAATTATTGTCCCCATTGGCTTTTACACACAAAAAGCAAAACACACACACGGGTGATCACGTGGGAATGGCCATTTCTGGGCCATTCCCGAAATATAACGCACTCTCACGCACTCGTAGCTATTATTGCGAATTAGTTAGGTTGGGAATTAACCCCATTTTAGCACTGTTAGGACTATTATTTGTATTGTGTTGTATAAATGCGGCTCCTCACGTAAACTCCTCCAGTTGAGGTTGTGAGAGAAGTCAAGTAGGCGTGAGGCGTGAATGTTGCGTGAATGTATCTGAATAATTGTGAGTAACTGTGAATGTATGACTGAAATAGTATGTGTGAACTCGTATAGGTACGATTGTATGCGTGTGGTTACCGTCTAAATGAGCGTGTGAAAGTGGCATGTGTGAATCTGTATGAATGAAATCACGTGCGCTGTGTGACTATAACAGTATGAATGGGACTGCTCATGTAAACCCCTCGCGGAGGTCTTGAGTGTAGTCCGTAGGGAAATAGCTAGTTAAGCTATAATACTACTAGGTAGTAGTTAGGCATAATTATTAGAACATATACTATAGGTAGTTAGGCTCAGTATAGGCCAACCGTTTGGCCTTCTATCAGTCAGTTTAGTAATTATAGTCAGCACTAATAATTGTAGTTAGTACCAGTAATTACTATAATGTTAGGTTAGAATTGTTAGTAACTGTTAATATCTGTTAGTATGTGCTGTCCGGTTATAGATTGACCTCGGAGGCCCGCGTAGGTCACCTTATTCAAGGTGCGGGCCCTCTGCAAGTAAGGGTCAATCTACGGTTGTTTAACTAGGATTCTAGGCCCAGTTTAGGAGTGCCGGTAACCTTATTTGCATAATTGCGATATTATGGTTTAGGAACCAAATAGCAGGTTACCAGTCCAGGTTAGGGTTATAATTATCGTTATTAAGTCCGGTCAGGCCTGTAGTGTGTGAAATAGGCCTCAGTTAGTACCAGGTAGCCTGTAATAAGCAGTAGTAAGTAATAATCTGTAGTAATCAACGTTATCCTGTTCAGTGGCCAGGTTTGGGCCCTAATTAAGCATTTCCTAAATTATAGCAAGTAGGTTACACATCATATACTGGGTAATACGTAGCAGTTAGAGCAGGTCAGTCTAGCAGTAGTTCTAGGTCTGTAGAAAATACTGAGTAGTGCACACGTGACTCTATGCCCATGAGAGGCTCGGTCAGAGCCTCAATTGCATATTTAACCAAGTAGGCCGGAACGGCCCCAAGCTTGGTCCTCTTCGTTCGTTTGATCCTCAAAAACGTCAATTTTCGTCTGTTTTCAACCTAAAAACACAAAATAATACATTACGCGTTACACAATACACAATTCGGGTCCTGAATCCGCACGTGAAAGCCAATCTGTCCGGACAATAGTTGCTGGGGTTCTATGCCCCACCACCTCTGTTTCTAATGGGTTTTAACCCATTTGATTCAGGTAGCCGATCGACGCTTGCTCATTGCTAACTGAGTCGTCTGTTGCTGCGAAGATCGATTCTGTTTGGTACTGATCCTGTTTGAGTCAGATCAGTGTGGAATCAGTAGTTCAGCGGATCCGGAAGCCGATCCGTTCATAGTCCAGTCTCGTTGCCCTCCAGCGAATCTGTTCAGTTCGGAACTATCAGTCTAAGGTACTGCCAGTGTTCGAGAATTGGGTGCAGATAATCAGCGCACCGTGCAGCAGCGTACGTTGGTCAAACCTGAGTCACCTGTTAAGAAAACCTAAGCGTTCAATATCTAAAAGCCTATTTTCTTGTTCTCTATCTAAAACGATATGTTCAGCGAAAGTGGTACCGAATACCTCCTGATCCTTACCACCGAAGCTTCTCTGTAGAACAGTTGCCGTCCCATCTATTGTATCGTAATCTAATATTGAGATAACTATCTGAGGAAGCCGATCCGACAATAACCGACACTCTCCCAGCCTGTAATTGTCTTTATCCATTCTAGAGACGGAACACTTCTCGAAATTCAGTTATTCTGGGCAGTCAATTATACGGAGACGCCAGAGCAAAGCCAACCTCGCTCCCTCTCGATTCGGATTATAAAAGGTGTTAATTAGTGTACCTTGTGTGTGTGGTCCCAAGAGTTACTGTAAGGGACAGAGTCACAGTAGAGGCTAGCAAAGAGCCTAAGAGTTGAGTTGAGATAAAGCACATAGGATACCGGTTCAGTTAGCCCATAGCAGCACTAGAGTGGGTATAAACTTGAAGATTGTACTGTAACGACCCCGAAACCGGATAACCAGAACTAATCACGAAAGTACCAGTCAAACCACACCAAAAAGGCAATTCTGGCAGACAGTATCTTGCATTACTGTTACTGTAAAACTATAACTGCAGTGATTCATTGTCTGCTGGAATTTGGTAAAGGTGTGTGTGTATTTTGTAATAATAAATAATTATCCTTTTAGCTGCTTCGGCTTTCGCGTACGTTTCAGAGATCCCCAACTCTATCCGTATTGAGGTTAGAGTTGAAACTACAGTCGCCCATTGAGACTATAAATCCCAGTTCCCCTGCCTAAAACGAACTCACCCCATTTGACCCCATTTTAGGTCAGCTATTGAGCCCTGGTTGTCAGAACACCACTACAGCCAGTGCATCAATCTAAGCGAAGATCCATCTTTGCGTGCCGACCTTAACTCGTGTCTTGGATCCTGATCAGATCTGGTCTAGCCTAGTCTATTCTAGCCCTAACCAACTACATACGACCCCAAACAAGAACGAAGATTTATTGGAGATCACGACCCCCCATCAAATCCGAGAGATCCAGTAAAAATCTGACAGAGTCTATTACATATATAACAACAGTATGATGATTTGACTAATGAATGTGGTTGCTGTCTGTTAAATTGGCAGTTTAGTTTATGGCAAAACCAGTAAGTAAAATGCTTGAATTGGTCGTTTGTTTTGCCAGCTCTATCCTGCATACTATGTTATACAAATTAGCGGTTTGCTTTGTTACGTTTAAGGATTGCAGTAATTTGACTATATTCAGGAGTACAGTACTTCTATGGCCATATTTTAAATTTGACGAGTGAGGCGTAACGACCCTCACAAACAAGTTATAATGTATAGTTAATGGACACATCTTCAAGACTACGAGTGATGCGTAACGACCTTCACCAACAAACTATAGTGTACAGCGTATAACTTTGTCTTTTACTCAGTTGGCTTGATTAGTTATACTTATACACAAAAATGTCCAAAATTCAAGGAATTATGTCAGTTTCGCAGCTATTGGGCAGTCAACTCCTGCCCCTTGGAATGGTAGTTAAAACGTCGAAAATGTTGCCGCAAACTGTCTGGGTTTATAACGTACTCGATTACTGCTTTACTTCTGGCAGCCGCTTTTCTGGCCTGGACCAGAGACTATCATGCTTTCTTAACAGTTTCGTAACAAAAGCTGGGCTTTGATTCGCAGGAACAATTAGAGGTTTGCGTATTCGCATATGGCTTTGCACCTGTTGAAAGTAATTAGCTCTGCATAAATGAAATTTCGATAGTTTTAAGGTCGCTTCGTTCGTCAGCGGGGCATCGTTGGTCCCCGCTGACGTCCCACAATAAAGACAATGCTATCACAGGAGGGATAGGGGGTTGGATCCGTCTAACTCATGACTATCTCTAAATACTTAATTAAAGTTAACCATAACTGGCTACTTGGTAACACTTATACTGCGTAGATTTTTCTTCCGGATATTGTGATTTTGGACCTTTGTGCAACTTGCCTGTTCTCAAAAGCGAGACACCTACACAGGCAATTGGGTCCTCCGGTACACATTGTATATTCCGATTCGTAACTGATTAATTACCTAATTATTTGATGAACTACATACACACACACACACACACACACACACACACACACACACACACACACACACACACACACACACACACACACACACACACACACACACACACACACACACACACACACACACACACACACACACACACACACACACACACACACACACACACACACACACACACACACACACACACACACACACACACACACACACACACGTCGAGTATTCGCAGGTAACCTTGCAACCTTAAGATTCAGATAACCGCTTAGTTTAGCCACACCTAAAAACGGGCATTTTCCTGGATCTGGTCTGAATCCTCGCGAGTGATAATTTGCTTACGTATATCTAGACACACTCACACTCGCAATCACACCAACTCATCTGAATCGCACACCAGGCATATACACACATTAACTAATTACTGACCTGCTAGTTCTACCAGTTACCTAGTTATGCACACAATCTGCCCTATTATCATTTATTAGCTCTGTGACTTTGAATTTTGCTCTTGACGCAGTAGATTTTGTAAAAGGGTTTTATACAATTGGTTGTGTGTAAATTTTGAGGAGATTTTGATGAGCCACGAGTGAATAATAATTGCTGGCCAATTATTACTACGAAACAATTTGCTAAGGACAGCATTCTTATTAACAGTTAACTTTGGGGGAAGTCGGTCATTCCCCATGAAACCGCTTAATAATGAAGAGTTAAATTAACTTCTAGTTTTTAGAACAGAATACTCAAAACCAACTTAAATTTTTAAGACCTATGCATTTAGAAACCGACCTAAAGCCACAGTGGAAACATCATAGAACCGTATTTTCGAATTTTATAGCGCCTTTTAGACAAATATGGCCGGCGATTCCTAATCGCCGGCTGTGGGGAAACTAAATTCCGAATGATCTCAATTGCAGCTCGAGGACAAAATTAAGGGACCTCCTAATTGAATTCAAAGGTGGGTCCCCACTCAATTTCCCATTAGTTCCACAAAAAGAAACCCCAAAAAATGAAAAGAAAAAGTAACTGGCCACTAGGGCTCGCTAATTATTGATAATTACGCCAAAAGCAGCAATTTACATCATGATTTTTGGGCAAATTCGGCCATAATTTTGGTTAAAAATCAGGCCCGAGGGCCGACAAAATTCAATTAAAAGGTGACCCAAAACGGCCAAAAAAGTCATAATTCTATTATAAGATAAAGGCTTAAAGGCCATAGAAAAATATCAAAAATAGGCCAAAAAGGGGCCTCCTAAAAATGGAAAAGATTGCGGGACTAAAGTGCGTTCTGGCCGAGTATAGGGGACTCGTATGGTCCTAAATGGTGCGGGTGTTGCTTCGTGTTGGCTCAATTTTCCTCTCTGACCTGTGCGGGGATAAGAGAGGTCCCTAACTCGTGTTCCTAGGGGAGGGAGAAGTGCGTTGGGTATTCTCCGGCCAAAACGCTGGCACACCAGGAGACGCACTTTTAGAGGGGAGATCCACGGCCGCTCTCGACCGGAGCTGAAGCAAACACTGATAAGATTTTTAAATTTCCAGTGAGCTGACAGGAGTCTGACAGCTCACTGACCTTACGACTTTTGCCGGTGTTTCTTTGAAGGGAGTAGGATTTCCAGAATTTTCTGGAAATCCTCTTTGTGAATTGCTGACCCGACGCAGGCTGTTTGCGCGCCTGGTCCGCCAGAGCTGAGATTAATGAGAAACACAATTTATTACCCCCCAGCTGACCCCTTTTCTGATGAATATCCTAGGCTGAATTTTCGCGAAACTTAGTAGAATTTTCTTTAGCACGTAAGTGCAACCAACGGGGTAATTTTATGAAATTTACGTACTTTTCCTAACGATTGTGCAATTTACATCATTTGTTAACAGCTATGAACTAATTAATAATAAACTACGTACTTAGCTATACCTATCTAACTAATTTTCGTCCTGATTTTATTTATCAGGTTTAACCCGTTAAGGGGGCAAAATTACACTCTCTTTTCTTCTTTTCCTTTCTGTTGGCCCTAGCCAAACAAAGAACACAGGTGAGGGCAATTGTCGTCTTCAGGAAGAAAGAGACTACAATGTACCCAGGCTTCGTATAGAAAGAAGGCTTTGACTTAAGTCAAAGCCGAAAAGGAAAAAGACAAACTTTTAGTACACTCCTTTCAGGAGTGTGAAATAAGATTACGAAATTAACAATAATCTAATAAAAACATTTTCTTTCATAACTCCCTTAGTTTTGAGAGTTGAGATGTCGGGTTTTTAGCTTCAGAATCAGGAGAATACTGCCTTCCTGATAAACCTAGGTTATAGTTTAGACCAAAATTACTAAAAATGGTTAATTATTGCCCTATTAACACTAACTGCCACCAATAAACATATACCAACAGCAGTTACACTCGTCTTACGTACCTAACTAATTAAAAACTTCCTTTTGACGAACCATCTTCCAATATGTGCTAGTAAAACTTCGTAAAACCAACTTTCTTGATGAAAGGCCCTATTAATTGCTGTTATTTTCGCGTGATACCTTATAGGAATACTTTTCTTAATTGGTCTGTTTGTTTTCAGATGATTTTCAACTTATTTTCAGGCAAGCAGGGATCTTGTTCAAGATCCAGGAAGGGTAACGACCCCTCCGTTGTATTAATATAACGAGGATTTGGCCCATAACTGGCCTGGGAAGGGTAGCGATCCCTCCGTATTAGCTTAACTAATCAACTAACTCTTTAATTAATGACATTCCCTGCTATTCTATTCAATCTTAGATAACCTAAATGCGTTCTGGCGTCGTTTCTGGCCCTATCTCCGTCAGATTCTGAACCTGTGTCCCTATTTTAGTTTTAGGAAGGTTTTAAATTAACTGGCAATTCTGATGCGAACATAATTACCAATATACACAATAATTGCTTGGACGTTCACACACAACATTCTAGGCTCTGAGCAACAGATTTGACGTGATATCGCAATGAACATTCTCACTTCAGATCACAATCCATGATTTAAGGAATTTTCTTAACTTTTCGAGTTTTAATTCAGCCGTAACATTACAAGTATTTATTGTGGTGTTCCTAAGCATCTTAGCTAATGTTTTGTGCTTGTATACATTGCATTCTACATATTCTTTTACATGTTGCATATTCGTGGCACTTAAATATCTTTACATGTATTGTATAATTTTCACGATTTTAGTTTTAGAGTTTTTGTATCTATCTGTTGCGTTATTTAGTTGAGTTGTTTTGTATCTATCCATGCGTATGCACCTACCTGTTGAGAAGATGATCTTATTTTTGTTTTATAGGTTATGTGCATAGGTCTCTATTTTATGTAACGGTTCCTGACTGTTCTAAATTTACAGCTCAAACTACATGGTTCTGTCCTATTTCAGGTCTTCAACCGCACCAACATAGCGATGATGGCTAACGATGAATGGAGCCCAGGTTCACTTCAGGGCGAAGCTTCCGAAAATGAGTTTTGGTCCGCTGACTGACCCGATTCGGACGAACTTGCTATTCAATCCGATTTCCAGAAAATGGTGAGGCCGTGCAACCTTTGTTAGATGTGGTTGCAGATGTCCTCATGGAAGTGGACGCTGGAGTCCCTGCCCTGGCGATTCCAACCCATCACCAGGTGGTAATCCTGAGGTTTCTGCTGACTCAGCCTACGATGACTCAGCCCCTGGAGCAGTCGGACTACCTGTGGCTGTCCAATCAGATGTTTTGCTGAGATTCCTCAGTGGGATGGTGAGCAGCCACCGAATGAAGAAATCTTCGTTCCGGACCAGGAGGACCCAGTCCAGCGTCTGCCTGAGCAGATCGTTGCCGCTCCTCCTTGCAGTCGCCAGCCCTGTAGTTTCGCTCTATGCCAATTCCACTGAACTCGGCACATCCGGTTGCTTTGGTTACTGGGCTTTACCAATGGTCTGAGCTGTTGGTGACTAGACCATACGATCTTTGTCTATTATCGGGGCATTCTGTTGGAAGTATTCAGAGACATAAGTTCATTAGCATGTCCAACTGCTGTTTAACAATGGACTTTTCGTAGCCCGTCGATCCTTTGCTACCATGCATTATCAATGATCACGAATCCTTGAACTATGTGGAATCGGATGGAATTTCTCAACTATAGCCTGTATTGCCTTTGTGTTGCTTACTTCATTGCTATTTATTTCATTATTAACAGCTCGATATTACGCCAAGCCATCACTGTTCCTATTTGGCTTATCTTAAGATTTATTTGGTTTGCTGGAACTACGTGCTATTATTTCATGCTGTTGGCAATTGGTGACTGGCATCATTGGCGGTTAATGGTCATTTCTAATAACCCTATTGTGACTGTGTGGAATCTTATCACCCGCTGCGCACAGATTAATGATCACAGAAGACTTACTAGATTTCTAAATGCCCCGCTTTACTGTTGCATTTGTTTGTTTGTTTTTGTTGCTGTTTGTTGTCTTACTGTAATTGGACACCCTGAAATGTTACATACTATCAGTTGACTACATCTTGACTCTTGAGAGTGCTATATCTGTTCATATTCGCCTGAGCGGTCTATGCAAATCAGTCGTCAGGAGACGATCCTTCTCTGAAGGGGGAGGTGTGTGATGCCCCCTGACTTGAGCTTAACATTTCTTAGTTTTGTTGTTAGGTTTCGTCTTGGTTTTTGTATCTTTCTGGCATGTTTTGGCTCGAGCTATTCGTTGAAATAATTCAGGAGTGATAATTCTTAGAATTATGTTGGTTGCATATTACCATCGCCTTTTGCTTTGAACTTTGGGATATCTTTCCCCTGTTATAAAATGTTATATACTTGCAAGTTGCTAAGAATTTCCACGAATTTGCAGTTGCAGCATAAAATTAGTTTATGCTTTTGAAACAAGTTAGTCTTGCAGTTTGCTTGGCTGAAGTATGGTGGTGTTTGACGCTCTGCCCTTAATAAAGACAATATTGTGCCGTGACTTGTTTGATAGACGCCCTGAGGCCAGCCTAGTTGGATCTACCGGAGAAGCACCACGGGTGCTCTTAAATATGTGTTGGTGCTAATTTATCTATCATTAAACTTACTAAATTTTTCTATATTTATTCAACTTTACAAGTAGGTCGCAAACTTAGGTTTTACAGTACTATGGTTGTATTGATTCAGCTATTTCATTTTCGGTTCGATTCAGTTCCGTTTTTCTATTTCTCAAATATATATACGATTCGATTCAGTTCGATTTACTTACCCTAAAATTTGAAACCATTCGATGCAGTTCGATTTTCCCCGATTCAGAGCAAACCGCGATTCGATTCAGATTTCCAAAATAGCAATTTTTGATTCGATTTCTGATTTTTTATTTCTGCAACAGATCTCAACATTACGGGCACTTACTAGGGAACTAAACGTATAAACGTATGGTTCGGCATACGGCACTAAAGCGGCACCATACGTAACTAACGTTCCATTTGACAGCCTTTTGACAGGTTTCAAGGAAAAGTGCGCGAGGAAAAGTAACTGGTGAGAAAACTGCCATTCCTCCCGATTTACTCAACTACCCTAAAATATCTGACTAAAAGAAATCTAATCTTTTTAGACTTGTCACAAACCGTATACAAAAATATGCTAAAATGAACGAAATCATAGAAGGTCGAATATTAGAATGGATTGTTTTGAACGTCGATTTCTCAAAAACTACTCAATGGCTTCGCGTCATTTTTGGCAGAATGACAAATTCGCACTATTGCGGAGGGACATTTTCTCGGTTTGAGCTAAAACATCTCCCGTTGCGAGAAAACGGAAAACAGAGTTGCGAACTTTTGTGCCATCGCACAGTTGCCGGATTTTCTGGAGTATTGAGACTTGTTGAGCCAAATCCCAAAATGTCCCTCGGCCCACATATGCTTCCTATTGTGAACTTAGCACCGACGATGCCAAGATATAAATTATTTTTGCAATGCTAAGCTTAAGTGAAGGTGGCAATATATTTCGTCAAATGCTCAATGCTTTCTTGTTCTTCTCTCTCTTGACTAAATTCGTAGGTCAGTTAACTTATTCACTATCCGCCATATTGGAATAAAATCCAGTCTATTGTAGTTGGGAGTTTGCATGACTATTGTGAACTTAGCACCGACAGGGAAGATATAAATTATTTGTGCGATGCTAAGCTTAAGTGAAGCTGGCAGTATATTTCGTCAAATGCTCAATGCTTTCTTCTCTCTCTTGACTAAATTCGTAGGTTAGTTAGCTTATTGTATAGTCGGGTGCGATATTCCGGGGTTTTGTATTGGCGAGAGAGTGGGTTTGGGTTGAATCGTTGGTATCTGCCGGAAATAATGGTGCTTGAATCTAGTTTTGACTAATTTGGAAAGCTTATGTTCTTTATTAATTTGTCACTGAGTTTGCGTAGAAATTCTAATAAATTGTTGTAACCGTTTCTCGGCGTTGAAGTTGGTCAGGTTCGTCTATTCTCTCTGATATCGCACACCACCGGTAGTTACCTGTATTCTTAGGACTTTAACTTAATCGTAAAGAAGACAACAGCAATTTACTAATTCTCGTAGACTCAAACTTCACAATATCATGGCACGAGAACAAATTTTGGCCGATTCTATAGTTTTGAGAAATCGATGTTCAAAAATTTTTTGTCTATTTTCAGCTTGTCAGATGCCATCACGTCAGAAAATTTTTGCTTATTTTTTGCTAATTCTGCTAGTTTCGTAAGCTCGTGTAAATGTACAGATATAAGCTTTAAAACGATGTATAAATCTCTTTCCAACTCCCCAAATAGCGAAAGATTCGAAAAATCACTACAAAAGCACTGCCCAAAAGGACACCGGCACCTTCGCATTTGGTACATGAAAGTCACGGTGGTGATTCCTTTTGGAGACATCAACTTTGAACCATGATTACTCATTCATTACTTGGAGTTAAGAAACCATCTTTATATCAAAATGAAGCTTAACATTTTCTCTTTCTAATGAATACAACGAAACTAATATTGGATTTCGAAAAATTTTAACAGATTTTCGAAAAAGTGCAACTTTCAAATTTTTTTGGCTGAAGTAAATTTTTTCGAGAGACATTGATTATATATCATTCGATTACCTCTATCAAATGTATACCTGGGGACCCTTTTTTAGTTGCTATGAAATTGCTCTTTATAGTGGAAAAAATTAGCTAAATATTTGCGCAACCGGGTTTTTGCCTGCTTTTCCCAACTTTGGCAAGTGACCACTGTTAGAAAGCAGCAATCGTGGCAACTAAAAAAGGGTCACGTGGAAGTTTTGTGTAAAACACATCTGCTAGATGTCAACCTCTAGCATGCATACTAAATGCGCCACATTCGCTGGAAAAATTTGGTCGTGTTTATGCAAAAACAACATTTTTTAAGATAGCTGGATTAGGGGTAGCAGCTGGAAGATGACCATGCCTCGGATATTCAAAGCTCAAGAAACAATTCTGAAAAATATGCTTTTTCTGAAAAAATTTTCTAAAAAAACCAAAAATACCGGATCCAGACCGGGCCAGTGCTCCTGATCCGGTGACCCGGTCCATATAGTGACCCCAGCTGTCATCACCCTTGTTTCATCTCTGGTACCCTCGGCTCGCGCCTAACATTTGAAAAATTAATGCAAAACAGTAAAGCACTTTTATTACATGCAGCGTTGTTCAACATTATGTTGTCTTGTTGGTATTTAGTAGCGGAAATAGGCACAAGATCTGCAAATCCATCCACCAAATTAACAGTTGCCCTAATCTACCTTTCTAGTATTACTTGTAAAAGCTTATAGTTCATATTTAGCCATTTTCACAAATATGCACTACAAATCATTATAAATTGGCTTTATTTTGAGTACTATCAATACATTTTGTCAACTGATCGTTCTTGCTCCAGTGGCAAACTACATTAATTGGAGATTTTGCTTTCAGTAAGCAGTAGGAATAGTTCAAATAACAGTTCCTGAGGGGTTGATTGCCACTGAACTTCGCCTTCAGTACTGAGTCAGAGGAAGCTGAAGAGTTTTCTTGTGGAGAAGACGGGAGGCTAGCAAGACTGCAGTGACCAGAAGCTGTTGTGGACGATTTGAATATCTGGAACAAAATATATATGATATATAATATAAGCTGTAGAACTAATGTAGCAGAGACTGAACCTTTGACGATATCGTTTCTGAGCAGAAAAATGAGTTTTGGCTAATATTTTACTCTCAGATTTAAGCTTAACCGTGCCCATAATAGCAATGTAGTACATACGTCTGAAAAATCCTGTAGGTATACAAGTTGATTGATTGTTGGAATCGTACTAATAAGCACTAGGTATAAGTTATCACGGAATTAAGGATGAGTACAATCTGTTCTCACAAGATGCAAACAGAGAAAGTTAGGATTTAAAGATTTTTTGAAGAATCCAATCCTGTTGTGATTTTCGAGTTCTTAATTTCTTTTCAAGTCCGATGTCTTTAGAACTTTAAACTTTCAGAAATGGAAATTAATGTACTTCATCTCGGCCAACCAGTGCCTCTTTGAAATGAAATATGACAAGAAAGTAACCTATTGCCTGATTCAGGTGACAGGCCAGCCGGCAGCCATACTGTATTTTACCGCAAGTTCTCGAATAGTGCTTATCGCCGGTCTGGAAGGCCGGTGAAGCAGGCCCGGCCGAACAGAGCCTGAACCGGCTAGTCCGGCCGACCAGAGCGAGTACGGGCTAGCCCGGCCGGCAAGAGCTTGTACGGGCTGGTCCGGCCGACCAGGGGTCAATGTTATCAACGACTAAACCCGGGTTATATCGCAAACCCGGGTTAACTTGGCTATCTTTAACACATGAAGTTAACCCGGGTTAGCGACTTAACCCGGGTTTGGGCGTTGATAACATCAGCACCAGAGCTCGTACGGGCTAGCCCGGCCGACCAGAGCGAGTAGGGGCTAGCCTGGCGGGCCAGAGCTTCTATGTGCCAGCCGGACCGGCGACCTACATACATACATTTCCAGGCCGGTGTGGGTGTCGTTTATTATTTTGTCACATAAGCATTTCACATGTTTGTCACCTCAAATTTCAAATTTCAAATTAATATTTATTATGTTGAATACCACTTTTAAGCTCTAGACGAGGCCCGCTCAATGGGGAAAGGAACTAAGCCGATCCATTGGACAAGCAATTAGCAATACGTAATAGCTCCATATGTTACCGAAAATTACTTTTTTCGGCCAAACTTGAATGCTAATTAGCAGTTATAATCAGCATAATTACCAACTACTATGTTATTTTGTATCAAAGCAATCATATTTGCAATCCACTGCAATAAAAACAAAGAGACTATTAAAATAATGAGCCTCTTCTATGAATGTTAGCTTAGATGACATTTTCAAATACGCTTGCGGTCGCAGGGCGGTCGCTGTCAGGAAAATGTGTCCAGCCAGCTCCAGTTCATCCCCATCGATAAACAATATGAAAATCCGGTCATTGGAAGTCTTCCTAGAATCGATTGGTAAGAACGGCGATCGGATAAAGTTAAAGGGTTGATTCTTGAAGAGGACATTTACACATGTAAGAACTTGATTGACTTACCTTACAGTCACAGTTGCGGTCAAGAAGGCCTTTGTGGAGAAACGCTTTTTGCCGCTGGGGAGTAGTGGACCATGGTTGAAGCAAATCCCAGTGATTTACGACCAGTCTTGGCCTGTCATTAAGATTGAGCAATGTACCTAAAAATATACCTACAGATATACAATCTTAGATACACAAACTTTCAGTTAAATGTTTTAAATGTTAAATGTTAACCGTATTGTGTACCTACACAGGCTATTTCAACTATTTGAATTGTATTGTTACATTATTGGGTTAACAAGACTCCTGAATTTCGTGTATCAGTTGTCTGCAGCAGTGATGGAACCGGGTTACTTAAGCTTGACCCGGTGACCCGGTTGAGCCCTGACCCGGTGACCCGGTGACCCGGTTTTTCAAAAAATTAAAAATCTGCAAACAATTTTTGATTTTGCCTAAAAACGCTAAATTTTTGGCTTCCATGTTCCATCACCACTCGGAAAATAATAACTGTGACATATATTTGCTCTCGGTTTTTTGAAAAGTATATAAGCAGAAATATATGCAGTATATGCAGAAATGAGTTGGCAAAACCAATAACTTATCCGTATGCGAAATTTTGTAGGATTTAATACTTACTTATACGAGTACTTGACCAAAAACACGGACGGAGTACTTTAAAAATTTGGTTTTTATTTTGCATTGCGTAAATTGTTCACGTATATATCATCAACATTTACCTTGATTGCAAAAATGTATATTAATCAACAAACCGTGTAGTTCTAAATAGATTTATACAAGTCATGAAACTGATAAAGCTAAACAATATATATATATATATATATATATATATATATATATATATATATATATATATATATATATATATATATATATATTTATATATATAATCTGGCAGAGAGAGACAGAATCAAATAACCTCAAGCTGAGATAGTGCTCAACACAAATATAAGAAAAAAGCAAATTAATATTGCACATCGAACACAAATTTAAGCTAAAATTTTAGCTTGGTAAGTCAAAAATTTCTAAAATTTGTGGTACATTCAGAAAACCGGGTCAAGACCGGGTCGAAGCTCTTGACAAGGTGACCCGGTGACCCGGTCCAAAAAGTGACCCGAACTGACCCGGTGACCCGGTTCCATCTCTGGTCTGCAGTCGGCACCAGTTCATTGGTTTTGTCGCGTTAAGCAGAAACTCAACGTGAAAGCAACTATGATTTTCCTTGTGCAAAAATCTCAAGTGGCTGATCCCAGTTGGGTTCAGGCCGAAAGTCAACTGTCAACAGAAAATAGTTGATTTACGTTAAAACCAATCGTTAGCGCTTAACACTGTTATAGAATTTAAATGTGTTTTTCACTTCTGCGTAAATAGCCAATACTGATAAAACCAAAGTTTTACAGCAACAAATGGTGACAATTTATAAAAGCAAGTCTGTACACTCGAATTTCGTGAGCAGGATATTTCGAAATGGGTGCACCAACCTGAAATTAGATATTTAATGTTTGGCAAGAGTGTAAAGTTGAGGGCGGAATGAATCCAAATGGTGTTTATAAGGAAGTCGTCCAAGCGTATAAATGACTGCGGGATCTGAAAAGCAGTATAAGATACGACATAAGTTAAGACTTTCTTGTTAGGTAATTTTTAAGCTGTTCAACCCATACCTTAGCACAGTGTCGGATTCTGAGTGTATCTAACCCCGACTTCGACGACGGTCTTATCCGAGAAAACTTCTCAAGGCTTGATTCAAGTCCGAACTAAGAAAATGGTATTTTTGTGAATTTTAGCAAAAACAGCAAACTAATGAAATTATTCCATAACCCCCCTCAAACCTAGCCAACAACAAATCAGCGAAAGGAAGAGTACATATATTCTACCAAAAGCGCAATTGTGGGAATTATGTAGTGAGGATTAGATGATAAAATTGGCCAGCCATTGGCCGCACCGACCAACGCACAACACTAAACTTATGTCAACCATCTGTACGATTCGTTGTTCTGGAGTCGTCGTGCTTGCGTGGAGTTCATTCCCTAGGTCTGGGGCTCACCCTCCAGAGAGTTCGCATAAAGTCCCCCAATTAAACAGTGCGTTTTTGTCGACTCTCATTCTAGTCAGAGCACCCCTGCATATACGTTTCGCAAAAGAGCCACTTACGTAACATATGCCAGTATGTGGGTTGGTTTTGGTAAGCATACCTTAAATTGGGTTTTTAGTCGAACATTGTAGACTCGATATCTTGTACCATTTGAATCGCCAGTGAACCAAACTGAATCCTGTCGAACCACAGCCTTCACCACTGAAAAATAAAAACCCTGTAAATAAAATCTACTGAAATCATAGTTTTGAGCCTTTCCCAGAACGCCTTGTTGTTATTGGTAAGATTCCGACCATGCACGCAGTGCTCAAATATCTCAAACTTTTTTGATTTAGCAATATTCGAGCGTTTTTCGATCCACGAGGGGAACCAACAGTAACCAAAAACTTTTTCGTCAATTTTGCTGAAAATATGTATGGGTTATCTTGGTCGTGGCACACGGACCTAAAGTCCGTTTTCGTGGAACTGGAAAACATACATAGTTTTATTATAGGAACAAGTTAAGTTTCGTAGCAACTTTTTATTTTCCTTTTCCGGAATTCATGACTGATCCTATACAGTCCATAATTTTATTTAATATTGCTAGTAGACAAAAACTATAATCAACTATAAACTATCACTAACCATAATCTATAATACTATATACGGATCTTTTCAGGATAACCCCCCCAGGCCCAGATTCCGCAAAGCCTGACCAAATGAGCTGAAATTTCGTGTGGGTGTGTTTTCGACCACGCTGAGTTCAAATATCGCAAATTTTTTTGATTTCGCGAAACTCGATTTTTTCGATTCGTAAGGGGGGGGACCAAGGGGAACCGAAAAAATTTTTGTCTTCGCTTTTGATGAAAAGTTGTATTTAGGGGTTTTCGGGGTCGTAGAACACGAATCTCAAGTCCGTTTTTCGATTCAGCTTTTCGTCAGCTCAGTATAAGCTTACATCTTAAGCTTACAAGTTTAGCTTATACTGAGCTAACGAAAAGCTGAATCGAAAAACGGACTTCAGATTCGTGTTCTACGGCCCCGAAAATCCCCGTACATAACTTTTCACAAAATCGAAGACATAAAATTTTTCGATCCCCTTGGTCCCCCCTCGCGAATCGAAAAAAAATCGAATTTCGCGAAATCGAAAAATTTTGTGATATTTGAACTCAGCGTAGTCGAAAACATACACCAAATTTCAGCTCATTTGGTCACGTTCTGCGGAATCTGGGCCTGGGGTTATCCTGAAAAGATCCCTATATACTATATACTATAATCATAATCACATACTATATAAACTATATATATAATAAATGAAACAAATTATTCTTCAGATTCAAAAAATATATTCCTAAATTTACCGAATTCTGATCCACAGTATTTATTTTGTAGGTGATCTGCTTCATCTGGTTCTGGCTCAGAATTTACTGGCTGAATTAAGAAATGAAGATAACACGAAAACCAGAGACAAAGCCAAGGAGGCATTACAAAATTCCTGAAACAGAAACACGGTGACTGTCTCAGGTGACTCTTCCACCTTTTGCCACCCTTCCGAGATAGCTACCTCAGGGAGCGATATAGAATTTTAGTAGGCTGTTTCGTGAAGAGCGTCCTAAACCTAGCTAGAATAAGCTATCATCTTGCCTTGCCGTGCTTCTTTGAAAACTATTTTGAACTTTGAAATTTTTAAAAAGCGTCACCTGAGACACCAACAGAAGGAATTTGAATTTCAACCGAATGTGAGCTAATCGTTAATGTGAGCTTTTTTTTGCGATTTTCAGTCTTACCCAACTAAGTTATTGACATTAGTGGAAGTAGCATTGGTGAAAAATAAGGCTAGACCAAAAGTTTCAAGTCCTGGTGATAAGATTGAATTAAATCCGCTTAGCACTTTAACTAGCTGGATTCTAATTAAACCGTTCAAAATACAGTAGTAATTTATGGACAGAATTTTAGGTTTTTAACCTTAAGCATAATTTTAGTAAAAACTTTACCTAATAAATAACAGCTAAACAAACGATAACTTTGATTCGAGTCGACCAGCGTAATCGGCTTCGCCTTACCATCCCGCCTAAGCTCAGTACCATGAAGTCCTTGTTCAACGATACTTGCAAGGAAATCATGAAGCTCTTAAACTAAAGTAAGCTTCTAACTGTTCAGTCCAGAAGTAACTATGTATTTTGTAACATTAATCATGTAACTGAACTTTTATGAGCTCACTGAAATCTCTCGCTTACTTCTAAATGTCTCCCCAGAGAAAGGAAAGTTCAAAAACTTTGACACTTTAGCTGATTAGCTCAATCTATTCTCTGATAAAAGTTTATGGTTATATCTTAGCAACTTTTGCAAACTATGACTCCAAGTTTAACAGGTAAAACCTATAAGAATTGGGCAACATAAACCACGTGGAATTTATAGTCAGACCAGACTCCTTGACCGGTGAGTGATGAGTGGTGACCTATTTATCGAAGATTTTAATGATTTCTATCGACACTGGCCTAACAGGGAAGCTTCTTCAAAGCTTGAAAATTTAGAAACTTCAACTATTCACCGTTTCTTATTAGAAGCGAACCTAGAAAATACCTAGTCCTAGCAAATGCGTTTTCGTCATGGACCTTTTCAAGAAAAGGTAGAGTAGAGTTAAAATTAACTGTTTTAACTCGCTTTAACGCCACTCAATCTGGAGTTTCCCTCTTTTAGCTCTTTCATGAAAAGGATTGAGTTAATTTTAATTCTACTCACCCTTTCTTGAAAAGGCTCTTGACTGTAGGAAAACTAAATTTTTCATTATTATTAGTTAATTTATTTTTAACAAGTTTTTAAGTCAACTTCCGTTTTACTTGTTCTGTGTTCATCGCTTTCCTTTAACGCTTTTTTGCAACGGCTAGTGTTGTTGACCGGCCGAAATTTTTGTCGGCCGGCCGACCTTCTGCAGACGGTCGGCCGGCCGGCCGTTCAACAGCCCAACCGGCCAAAAACGGCCGGCTAACAAATCAAAGACTGAAAATAGCCGGCAGACTGACCCATGAGTACCAGAACAAGAAATCAGGATATGAAAATGCATCAGCATGATTTAAAGGCGGTTTACTGAGAAAATTCTGATAAATTTTTGAAATATAAGCGCTGCCGGCCGGCCGGCCGATCAACGGTCTGCTGGCCGGCCGAATGAACCTCTTGGCCGGCCGGTCAACGGCGGGCCGTCGGCTGGCCGTGTTCCACCTGCCCGATCAACAACATTACTAAATACAAAGTGCAAAATTTAACAAAAAACAAACTTAACGCTCGGCAAAAACTGATAGAGCTACCTGGCGAAGAGACACAAATCGAAAATACCCATGTCTTTTTAGCACTATTTGGTTGATAAGCCAAAACGTCAAGCTTAACTCTGGATACAGGAAATTTGTGGAGATCTATTAAAACTTTTACTCCTATTTAGCTGAAAATGGAATATTTCAATGTCCTGTTTCCGTCCCAGATTTTAAGGCAAAGTAAATTAATTTTGAGCCAAGAAAAGCCGGCAACGCCTCAGCAGACCGAAAACGTGGTTCAGCTATTTGGAAAGTTACTATTAACTCTATCACAACAGCACAGTACATACTATCTGCTATAAGGCAATTGTATATAGTAGAAAATGAAGTTCGTAGTAAGCTCTCACAAAAGGGCGGAAATTGAATAATAAAAGATGAGAAATTTCAGTAAGAAATTTAAGTAAGTAAGTAGCTGTGTAAAAGTCCAAGCGGTAGCGCAAGTTAAAGATCAAGGAAAATAGTTTCTCAATGGGTTCCAGCCCAGCAAAAAAGTTTTCTATATAGCATTGCAACTACAGTTCATAGTGGTCCAGAAGAGATCTGAGCCAGCGCTGAGTATAGGCAACAAATTAGAAAGTTTCAGGAGAGAAACAAGGTACCACTTAGCCTGCCTGGGAGCAAACTATCAGGTCATGTAAGGGTCTTCTTTCAGTTAGGTCACTGTCACTATGTCGACGATTTGTGCACCACTGAGAGAGAAGAGGGCCTATGATATATCTACTTTTTGTAGATATAAACAACAACTTCAAACTTCAACAACAAAATGAGCGGTAGCATGTAACTACCAATTGTATTTGCTACAAAAACTAGACAACAAGACTTCTAGAATCCAAAAGTTGAGTAATACACTTGATCGAAAAAATTCCCATGAAAATTATTACGAAGACGTTGGTTTAAATGGCAGTTTAACGCGGTCGAATTGTGGAAAAAGATTTTTGGCCTTTTGCGATTATTCACCGGGTGCGGGACTCATAAAAGATCTCCCGCTAAGGATCATAATTTGACGAAATTATAGCCTTTTGAGAGTTTTACGTGTGCCATTTATTTTAGGAAGGTGTCGTATTATCAGTAAATTAGCGCTTTCTTTCTTTCTCCTCACAGAAGGATTCTTTTCCGAAAATACAGAAGAAATATATAATGACAGATGTGATTAGTTATGATGATTATCCTACTGAAATAATAGGCAGCAAATGCGAAAGAGATTCTATAGGAGGAGGTCCAAAAACTGTTTTTGAATCATTAAGACATAAGTTTTGGACAAGTTTGTTGGGAAACACTGTTTCCAGTTCCTTATAATACAAGCACGTGTTATTATTGAACAGAGCATAATCAACATCAAATTTAATAGGCATCTTTACTTAAACGGTCCTATCCTGTTGAAACTAAAAATCAAAGGCTGAAACCACAACTATACTTCAGTCAAAAGAAAGTTGGAAATGTTAATTCGACCTAACCTATGGTTTGACATTTTCATTAAGTATCGAAAGACCTCAAAAGGATAGACCGCTTTGATTGTAACCCAACTCCAGTCTCCCTGCAGACACAAGGACTGCAACAGTTGCTAACGGCTTCTGGCGGAAACGCAATTGTTGCAAAGGGGAAAAGTGGCTAGTTAGAACCAGCCTTCAAATTAATGACCATCGCTGTCTCAACAAGGAGTAAGAATTTATTGCTCGACAATAGGGTTCTTGTTAACTTCTTGTTTACCACTGCAGATAACGAGGGCATTCTGAGAAGAGGTGTAAACGTGCTGCTAATGAAATTAACGGAGAGAATTTGTCTGCTGTCATTTCGTTTCAATGGTACATGACATGTACATTTTTGAATGTGTGATTATAACGTCGTTTCATTTATCATCGAGAAATGAAAATCCGGAGGTCAGAACAGTAAATAAACAGATTTTAATAACAGCCGAAAACTACTAATCCTGGACAAAGCTAAATAGACGATAAAATTTAAAATTTTTTACATTTCCAAGTGGGACAAGGAGAGTTCAAAAATTATTTAAATTAGTAATTTATTCACAGGTTATCAAATTTTTGAAACTGGCCTATCACCGAATTGAAGTTAAAGCAATTTCCGATTTTTAAAATTGGTTCGTGACAGATTTTATTAAGATCTTAATTCAGCTGCCGTCATCTCTTCTAGCACGAACTGATATAGTGCTTAACTAGTAAGTCTAGACTGTTGGTAAAGTGATTAGAAGATGGAAACTGAAAAATACGATGTCAAGTCAACATCACTTAACACTCAATGAAGATGGAAAAGTTTACTTGAGTTAAAAGTAACAAAAAATTTAATTGATAAAGCTAAAGTTTAATTGATAAGCTAAAGTAATCTAGTTCAACTTGTTATAGCTTTAAAACTTGCTGCCATTGATCTGGTGCCAGACGGTGACAGTCTTAAAATGATAAGTTCCCGAGCAGCACTCGTGAATCTTGGCCTCTCCGATAAACTAAAATTAAAGGTCCCTTCTGTTAGGGCCTTTGCGCGCGCGAGTTAAAAGAGTAGAGTTAAAATTTTTAACTCGTTTAACCCTGCAGGAGAGTTAAAATGAACTGTTTAACTCTCTTAACCACGTGCGCGAAAAGGATTGGGTTAATTTTAACTCTTTTAACTCGTTTAACTCGCTGCGCGAAAAGGCCCTTAGTAGTTCAAAACAACATGAAGGATAGCTGGGTGGGAGCGGGATTGCGGAAACGATATATACTCTAAAACGCAAAATAATGCCTAGACGTAAAGCACTGTACATTGTGCAACACTCTAAATCGCTGTAAAATACTGCTTAACCAGGAGCAAAAACCACAGGATGCCCTATGCAAATGTCCTTATTCGATTCTACGCGATTTTTATTTCATTAAGTTAATCGGGTTTATTTTTTGGATTATACATTCAAACTCCTTAAATGATGCATGAATTTCCAAAACTCAGATTTAAGATATGAATTAAATGCAATATCAATTTTTGCCACATAAAGTCTACAACGTTAAAACTTATACCAGCTGAAATCAAACTCTCCTAATCTTAATCTAAATATCTGCTGCGTCGATAGGATGAATTAAAATAAATAAATTAAATGTTAAATAAATTAGAAATTTTAGTGGATATGTAGGATTCAAATTAGATTAGTTTACCTAACCTCTGACTTAGGCAGAGAAAGCCTTAAGTCCCAGATGGTCATCGTGACGCCAGGAACTGTTTGGAGGGCAAAAAGGCAAGAAGCCGTGGCTAATTCGCCTCATGACTTCGACTGAAAGCTACTAATTTAACAGATTCTCACCTCCGGGATAGGATGTTTTCAAATCAAAGAAAAGGCCGTCTGCCGCTCTTCAAACTGGAGGGGGCCAGAAATTTCTTAAATCAAGTAAATACTTGTTAATCTTAATTATTGTAATTACTTTGAGATTACGTCTAGAAACTGTTAAATGGCGATTTATGCAGAACTTAAAATAAGATACTTTCTAGTAAATTATTGGAAAACAACAGAAGAGCTTTTATGGTGATTGTCTGTTTTGAGAAGAAAATGTGAAATGCCATAATTTGATTCACACCTGATTAAGATAGGAGTTTTTCCTGACATGATTGATAGGTCTGGGAGGATAATAAAATTTGAACCAATCCTTGACAGTTCTTGAGAACTGTTAATCTGATCAGACATTCTTTATGGTCAAAGGTTATGTTCTTATCTAGTTGTTAAACTAACACTTATAAGTCATTAGAGCGAAGTTAATAAACACAGTTTCAAGAACTCTTGATGCAATTATGATTACAAGCACAGAACCACCTACGTAACCAAAAAAGTCCGTCACGCTGGTTTAGCTGCAGGAAGCTACTGCAGTCTTTCCCCACATGAAATTATAATATCTACGTAGAGTGAGACACTCTTACTCACAATTAAAAAACTGATTCAACAACTTTGTAGCATTTTTTGTTCTCTTTCTAATGGGATAAAAATTGGGATCTTTTCAGGATACCCCCCATGCCCAGATTCCGCAAAACTTGACCAAATGAGCTGAAATTTGGTATGGATATGTTTTCGACATTTCGAAGTTCAAATATCGCAAAATTTTTTGATTTCGTGAAATTCGATTTTTTCGATTCGTAAGGGGGGACCAAGGGGAACCGAAAAATTTTTTGTCTTCGATTTTGCTGAAAAGTTGTATTTAGGGGTATTCGGGGTCGTAGAACACTAATCTGAAGTCTGTTTTTCGATTCAGGTTTTCGTCAGCTCAGTATAAGATTACATCTTAAGCTTTACAAGTTCAGCTTACGAATCGAAAAAATCGAATTTCGCGAAATCAAAAAATTTTGCGATATTTGAACTCAGCGTGGTCGAAAACATACCCATACCACATTTTAGCTCATTTAGTCAAGTTTTGGGCCTGGGGGGTATCCTGAAAAGATCCAAAAAGTGTTTCATAATACAAAACTTCGAAGGAATGTAGTGTGCAACAATTTTTATATCATTAGGGAGAGCAGAAAAAATGCTACTACGCTGCCATTGCATTATCCTAATTAAAGTTATAATTAATTAATAAAAATAAGTAAAAAATTACCTACAGTTAGCCTTAGGCTAATGGGCCAGTCAGCGAGCAGACACAAGCTTATATGAAAGCGTGTAGATAGTGCAAAGTGGGACCCCCCGGAAGTTTCGGGGGGTTTCCCGAGTTAACGCACCGAGCATACCTTAGCTTGATTTGTTCATGCTAGTGTAAGAGTGTCATACTCTTATCTATTATACATTCTTGATCTGATCAATTAAAGAGCTCCACCATGTAAAATAAAGGTATGCCTAACCCTCAGATTGAACTGTATCGGATTTTTCATGAAAAGCTTAAAGCACAAAACCACTTCCAGGGCAATTCTAACATTTTCTGATCATAAAGGAAAAAGGAGGAATCTTGTTGTTCGTTATTTTTTAACTATCTCCAGTCTTCAGTATTTTCAAGACGCTTTTTCGAGAGATATGCCAAATTTTTAAGCGATATGCAGGCTTGTAGCACCTTAAAGATCGAACGTTAAGGAATCAATGATACTTTTTTCGAAATTGTAATTTTGTAAGATGTGCGCATACCGAAGTAGACACATTATACCGTATGCCCTCTAATTTGTAAGGTGTACGCATACCAAAGCAGATGCTATTGAGAAGCTTGAAAATTTTGTTTGGTGTGCACATACCAAACAATCACCTATACTTCAAATTCATAACAGAAATAAGTTTTGAATTAGCTCTAAATCTTTCAATGTGCATTTATAATTGTACATAATAAATTACATTATATATGAGTGAGTTAAAGGTTTGCTTGTCCTGAAAAACAAAACGAGACTTGAGTGAAGTCCTTCTAAAGAGCCGTTATGAAGGCAAATTCAGAGTTATCTCCAGGGACATCTCTGTAGACTGGATAATGACCACTGAAGCTTTAAGTTTATTTAACCATCTTAGACAGAAGACTAACGGTCTTGTATTCTTTCACATTTATACATAACAACCATTCCCGCAACAAGTTTTCAGAAAAATTGAAAGCAGATCGGAAGAAAGAAGAAGAAACAGAAAGAGGGGCCACTGTAGCGCACCTGTTACCAAAAACTTCGGCTGAGGGGTCGAAGCATTCATCGGTTAACTGATGAAGATGAACCGACGCTTAGCCACAGGATCTATGGCATCAGATTTGAATTCGAACCTGATATACATTTTCGCTAACAGATAATTTGTTTTCTAATGGATGTTTTACAAAAACGACAAAGCAGTGGACTGACTGCTTTCATCCCGTGCTGCTCTTTATTAAGCTGCACACAAGGACCGTACAAATAATAAGACAGGGCGAACGAAAAATAAATTATAAACACCCAATTGGGGATCTTTTGCGCTTTCCACCAGCAACAACTTTTAATTTTTTGACCAATAACTTTAAACATTTGCATGAGAGCTAAAGTTTTAGCTTAACATGTAAGTTTATACTGAGCTAATGAAAAGCTGAATCGAAAAAAGAGTTTTAGATTCGTGCTCAGCGCCCCTGAAAACCCCTGTACGCAAGTTTTCAGCAAAATATTTTCAAAAACGTTTCTGGTTACCCTTGGCCCCATTACCAAACTAAAATTGAAAATATTTAAATTTTCTTAAAATTTAAAATTTTTGAATTTTTAAATTCAACAGCCTTCGGTACGCACACGTAACATTTCAAAGTTATTGGTTAAAAATTCAAAAGTTAGGGCTGGAGGGGATCCGCAAAAGACCGGCGATTGGTTGCTGCTGGATTTTAAATTTGGAATACAAAGCTTTATTGTTGCTCTACTTTTCTAATGTGGTCAGAAATGTGCACATGGATGCGATCAGAGATCAATAACGCCTTATACATCAATAATTGCGAAAACTGATTTAACCAAAGGTGATGATCTATAGCTTACGTCATCTCTGGAATAAAACCAAGGTCCTGGCAGGAAAATGTTAACAAGATAGCTCATCAATTTCTCTACTAATAAAGTCAGACTTTGATACTCTGGAGATTTTCGAGCCGAAATTTAATTCGACAGTGCCAAAATGTGATTACACTCTTTCCAGTAGTGAGAGTAAGATTTGAGATTAACCGCCGAAATTAGATGGGAAGAACTGAAAGTCAAGTAGAAATTATAAGCTGGTTGTTTTTACTAAAAGCTGGTCACACTGAACTGTGATGCCCACCTTAAGGATATGGCTGAAGGCTAGGCCAGACTTTTAGGTAGTGAGATACAGTGGCACATTTTCTAAAACTGATATGTTCTGAAAAATATTTAAAATTTAAAATCCTCAGCTACATCTTTATCTTTTGGTATAAGTATAGCTATGTAAATGAGAAATAGGCCCTGTCTAAACGGCTGCCTGCAAGTTAGGATGATAAAAACGTTACCCATATGAGAACAAAACTATATAATAATTTGCAAGCGGACATTGTTTTCAGCAATATTCTCGATCGATAAGAGCATTTACTACCTATACTTACAATTCAATCTTTTAAATTCAACTTATCCTTGTATATTTTTAAAGTTTCTGTGCCCACTTGATTTTTCAATCACGCAAATTTCATATTTGAGGGTTGACCTGGGTTAAAGTTTGCAAAAGAATCTGTCAGTTTTAAAACAATACATATGTAATACTGTTAGATTACCTATATCGTACATACGTGCTAGCTAACTGATAATATACACTAGACTACCAAACATTCAAATATTATAAAATAGGTATTTTGAGGAATAATTACCTAGGATACGATTGATCAATGCATACTTTTAGGAAATAAGAAAATGGAACAAAACAAAACGTAAACAAACAAGGTATAAGTTTGATATTTCGGATTTGATACCTATAATTATGCACATCAGGATCAGGGGCATTTGGTTAGGAATGGAAGACATTTATATATTTCATATATATAGCAACAAATTATATAATATTAAAATTTATGTATATACAGTAAGAAGCATAAAATAAATACCGTTAAACACGTCCAAAGTAATTTAAGTTACATCCAACGAATAAATAAATAGATGACAAAAATAAATATACACTAACGAACAAGTTTTGTGCTTTATTGTTTTGCTCTACCATAGTTATTAAGTCATTAACCGGAAAGCATTCCTCCCCAATATCAAAAGTTTCTTTTGCCTTACGCAGCAGGACTTTGTAGTTCCAGCACAGCTCTTTGCACAGTCTTATATCATCCATCGTTACGTCAGTGTTCATCAATACTGTGGAATTTCTGGTAGAATTTAATTTCGAGTTTTCATCAGTAGCTTCGTCATCAGCATTTCCATCAATCATTTCAACAGCAATCGTGTTATTGATATGGAAAGTTTTTAGATTAGTCTTCCACAGCGGTTTCGCTTTAGTTAGTATGGTCGTGGTTCCGTTCGGTTTGCAAGACGATCTGACCTGAACGACAATATCAAAATATTCCGTTGTTAAGGATTTTGCCTGAATTTCGACTTTATTATTCAGCAGTTTTCCCCATATCTGCACAACGTTAAACTGAGACAAAGTGGCGCCTGGCTCGACGTACTCTTGCTCAGCCAAAGACCCTCCAAATCCTCCAGTTCTAACTTCCTGAATTTCATCAGAATTTGCATTTCCTTTTTCCGTTACCGGAATAGTTCCACTCGATGTTGATCGTGTTGTCAGGGAGTCATTTATTGGCACCTTTCTCCCCTTTGTTTTAGCAACTCTTTCTTCCTCATAAACGTAATCAACTGGTGTCCAAATTACATTCTTAAAAGTCAGTGCATACCAAGTCCACTCCTTCAGGCCATCCAATAAATATCCTTCTTCGGTGGCATTAAATCGGTACTCCAAAACCGTTTCATCACCGTCCAGTTCAACCAAATTAACTTCAATAGTATCAAAAAGTAGTTTGTCCTGAGAAGGACTGATGACTTTGATGAAAAAACTGTTTTCGTTCAATTCTATGCTATCAATGCTTTGCAATTGTATGGTAGTATCATAACCTCTGAGACGTTCACATGTTTCGGGTCCGCTGAATCGCTGAGATATTGTTTTGGTGAAGACCCAGTACGACCAGCATACTCGAGTGCAGTTGGTGAAAGCTACTCTCATGCGTATCGACTTGAACCCTTCCTTCTCCTCCACCAATTCAACTATGGAGATGACCCCTTCCAGGGACAAATAGACATCTGTTGAGGGAAATTCGTATGTAAGCATATCTCGTTCCGTAACATTTCCTTCGTCACAGACCATGCTGTTAATTGTCAGAACTTCGAAATTTTGTCCAGCCTCCGAATCCCAGGTTATCTGGGCTTGTTCCGCATCGTAGGCTAGAGATCCATGGGCTATTGGTGACTGAGGGTAATCTGCCGTTTCGTTGACTCGAGTCTTAAATATGCGGTACTGAGAATTCGTCAGTTCGCTGGAACCAAGCTTGGCATGAACCTTAAACTCCAGTCCGTACCAGGCATTGGGTTTCAGGTTTCTGACAGTATAGGAAGCAGCCGATATGTTAAAGTTGGTCCTTAATGGTTGAGATGTTTCCAAGTCGGTTAAATAAATAGTTACTTCGATTGTTTGTGGATCGGGTTTCGATAAAGCATCGGTTACAATAATGACAAACTCACGATGTGGCTCAATGTTAGTGATTACGGGATATACGTTTGTCTGAGCATACACATGCACCAAAGCAAATAATAAAAATGGTAACATTTCTGTTTAACAAGTACAGATGTTTAATAGGTTCCTAAAACATCAATTAACGTTCAATGAAATTTGCTATTAATCCTAGCGTTTAATAAAAGAAATGGCACTGACTATACCTTGTTTAATTTTTATCGGTTTCTGCAATTGAATTAGGTAATTAGGTACCGCTTCCATTTCAAGAAATATGTGTTCATTATACGATAAAAATCCGTTTTCGAAAGCTGCAGGATCCTGACGAATGTTACTTGTACATTAGAAATATACAAAACTGTTATACATTTTGAAATAACTTCAGTCAGAAACTTTCGTAATTACAACAGTCTATTCTAGAACCCAACCAAACTGGTCTGTGCATTTGCGTCTGGCTCCCTCCTCGATTCACTTACATTTACAGTTCAACTTTCGTCAATGACGACTGTCAACTGTATTCTCAGCAACGTCAATCCAAGTCCTAAGTGCGTAAATCTAAAAAGATTCCAAACCTTTTAAGCCAGGCGAAGCCCTCAATATTTTAACCTTATCTGATTAAACCTTCAAGGCTGGTGAAATGCAATCATTAATAATAAAAACTTACTCTGGCACCAGATTACCGCGAGTGTTCACGAGCCATTACTTTCAACAGATCTTAGTCATTTTTATGCCAAATTTCATCTTGTGAAAGAAATTTCAGAAATTATTTATGGAACCAGCTATATTGCGTGCTGTGAGTTGCTATAGTAACAAAAAGGTAGTCATGAATTGCTAATCTTTCGACAAATGATTACCTATTAAGGAGCAGACACCCACATTTGACCGTTATAGATCATGCTGAATTGTTGAAGAAGGTCATTATGGATATGGAGCATAATATTTACTATGCGCTACAGTAAGCATTCTGCAAAGCGGTCACCTAACTTATAAGTGATGGTTGTTGTTTGTTCCAAACTGAACTGCCACTTTACGAGAATATAGAAGGATCTATCACCCCAAGTAAAAATAACAACACGAAATATACAGTATACTCATAGATAACTGATACTGTTCATCACTGCCTTAGATTCTTTTAAGCTAGAGGTGCGTACGACGCTTCGAAGAATTATTGCTAATGATGTTTCAGTCACTGACTGAAATTATTATACAATGGGAAGAGACCCGAAACAGAAACTTTTTTAGCCGCCGACTGAAACTGAAGCCTTTAAACTTAGATTTTGCTAACATTTATTTCAGGGGAGGCTAAATAAACATCAAATTATGCTCTATGTTAACTCAGAAGACTTGAAGCCGTTCCTTTTAAAGTAAACTAAAACAAAAACGAAAACTCCGACTGAAGCTAAAACTGAAATTAATTCCCAACTTAAACTATATTAGTCCGCCGACTGAAGCTGAAACAAAAACTGAAATTTTTCGGACCACCGACTAAAACTGAAACTAAAATCAGCTATTGAAACAACAGTGAATGAGCTGAAGAGTCAAGCTACTCTTTTAGCTGGATTGGTTGGCTATAGAACACGGCGAAGAACCAGGTTCGTAAACCTTTGCTCCCGGGGATTTGGCAAAGTTCAGCACAGTAAATCCAATAACCCCAGATCTTCTTTACCTGGACTGACAAGTTTGCGACGATTGAAAAATGCTTGCTTAGATAGTGACTCTTGACAAAGCTTTTTGGAGACTATGAACCGCTTATTCGGTTACCAGCGTATTTCCTTAACTAGGCTATAAGCCAGCAGAAATGTGAAATTAGCAAACGTTAAGTATCAAATATACTGGAAAAGGTAGGTAGAGCTGCAATGATTTTTTCAAGCTCGGCACCTCGACTGCGGCCACCTTTGAATATAGCCCGAACAAACCATATACGTACTTTTGGAAACTTCGGTTGGACTTTGGAAGAGGTAAACGTACTGAACCGATATCCGGTTATGGGTGGGGTTGTGCTACCGGTGCTGTTGTACTGTTAATTTTTCCTACATTCACATCGCGACGGGGGCGGCCCCATTGAGGTCTGGGAAGAAACGTCCACTAGAAGTTGAAGAAAACTTTAAATCGTACTCAATGCACAACCCTTAACGGCTCTACCTTATTCAAACGCAAAAATTAGAAGTTTATTAGAACAGAACTATCAGACATCTAGCAGCACAGTAGGTAATAAAAACGGCAGTGAATTTACAATGATAGTTAGTTAACCTAGAGATCGTTCATTGATGAGAGATTCAATTCACCGATAGAGGCTCGCTTCCGTTACAACCCGTAGTAATTCGACACCAAATTTGACCGTTCTGAAAATAAGGTACCAACTGATTAGCAAATACAATAGGCTTGGGTGACTTCTTTTGGAGACATCAATTTCCAACCATTACTAGTAAATTCATTACTGAAGCCCAAATGAACTTGTGCTCCTTAGAGTGGATATGACGATAAATGCCGGTGATATCTTACGGAATTATACCAGAAATGATATTTTTCAGTTTGTTGCACACTGAAATAAGATATTTCGCATTATGGGCTATAGTTATATCATTCTCTACCTTTTATCAGTCATCATTAATATGGCAAACAAACGAAAACGAACCAACGATCAATCAGTAAAACAAGCATTTGTACCACGAGAATGAAAAGAGAGTTTGCAAAAGTTAGTTGCGCAAAATGAATTTCATCTACTTTTCTCAACTTTATACAGCGACCAATTTAACAAGAAAGCAACTGTCAGAGAAACTAAGCTAGCATGCCCCTAAGAAGTCGTTTTGGTACGTGTCATCAAAATTTCAACTTGATCTGGGCTGTATTAAGTCCAAATGTAATTACTGCACCAACAAAAGAGTACGTCGCCTGGTAAAAAATTACAATGTTTCCAGCGACTTATACATAAAATCTCGAACCAAACCGTGAGCCCATTGATGTAAGAAATGAAATTGTCACTTCAGCACCTGAGACCCGAAAAATGCCAACTGAGCTACCGAGGCTACAGTCGCACCAAGCTAGAAGAAGTTCATATCCAAACTGACGTTGAAAAATTAAGCTACGTCACAGATTTGAGCTTGCTCAAACCAGGGTTTTTTTTTGTGTAAAATACTGTGTATTTACACAAAAAAAATTAATTTACACAGTGAAAAACTAATTTACACAACAAAATACACAGCCAAATTTTCGAAAATTTTTACAAAAAGTGCTCTGAAAAAATAGTTTTCAAGTCTTTAAGTTTTAAAAAAGCTCTAGCTTTTAACTGGGGGCTGCCGCCCCCAGACCCCCGCCTGTTTCCAATGGTTTAGAATGGTTTTCTGCATTTCTGCATCAACGTGGTTATGGGTGTTTTATTCTCCTAAGTCTTAATGCTTCTATATACTTATACAGTTGCGTATAATTTATTTTCGTACTGCGTGCGAATATTGGTAAATAGCTAGTATTTATTCGTATTTAACTATACATATGTTTTCTGAAGCTTTATTCAATACGTATGATTTCTTGTTTATCTCTTGTATATATAATAATAAAAGCAGTCAGAGCCTAAAAATAGTTGCCATACAACCCAAGAAATATTCAATACGAAAGCTAAAGGAATACAACTTTTCAATGCCGTTTCTGCCGTTAATTTAAAAAATTTCTCAACTTCTGGGGGGCTCCGCCCCCAGACCCCCCTCCGTTGTATAATTGTTTTCTGCATTGCGACATGATTATATATAGGTGTTCCATTGTTTCTGCAAGTATATATATATATACTTCTGCTTATCCAGTTGCGTATAATTTATTTACGTACAGCGTGCAAATATTAGTAAGACAGTATAGTATAGCTAGTACATATGTACGGTTCAATATCGTTTCTTGTACATATCATGTATCATAAAAAGCAATGTGAGCCACAAAATTGTTGCTGTCTAGCACAATAAATATTCAAAGCGAAAGCTAAAGGAATACAACTTTTCAATGCCGTTTCTGCCGTTAATTTAAAAAATTTCTCAACTTCTGGGGGCTCCGCCCCCCAGACCCCCCGCGTGGCTTCTTTCGAAATGTTACACAAGTGCAGTTGGCATAACTTTGGCTTGAATGATCCGAAAATAACATTGTAGCAAGAAAATAACGTCTAAATGTATTTTATTTTATATTACAGTTGAAAAACGACACTTTTAAATTTTACACAGCTTCAAACAAAAATACACAGTGAAATTTAAATTTACACAAGATTTACACAGGTCCGATTTTGAAAAAAAAACCCCTGGCTCAAACTAACAGATTACTAACCTTGCAATAACATAAAGTACATCCGTCCTCTTCAGTCCACTTTTCACCATTCTGTTTTCTAATGTTATGGTGTAGACAGTGCCCACGCCCAATAACGCTATGTTGTTTGCCCTCAGGCTCTGACAGTGAATCCATAAATGACTCCATTTTAGCTGCTATCTAAGAAAGCAAAATAACTACAATTTTAGCATCCATTCATGGGAAATTACCTTTCACATAAAATGCTTGTCACCTCGCTAAAAGGATGCAAGGAATTTACAATTATGCATAAAATAAGATTGCGAAATCTGCCAGTCAGGCAAAATTTTCGACGAAACTAAGAGCCGGTACTTATCTGCAGATAATCTGTAGTTTTTTGGAAATGAGATTTGTCAAGTAAGTCCCTTGAATGCCCACACAGCCGACAGAGCTTGCCAGGACGCATAATAAATGGAGGGGGGGAAAATCGGTCAAACTAATATTACGCAGGCAAAAGCAGGGAGTGAAAAGGAGAAAACTGGACAAAATAACTCCAGATTATAGAAGTCAGCTGCTGAATATTGAGAAGTTTTCAAACTATAGTTGGCAATAAGAAACTAAAACATCGCGTATGTGCACCTTTTGAAAGTTCTGTAGCTGCTTAAAAAGTTGTTCAGCGACATCTTCCAAAGCCTCCACGCGGTCCTCATAAATCTCCTGAGCAAAGCATTTGCTAGAATTTTCAATTTTTGAAATCGTAGCTGGCTTTGAAGGAGGAAGGTTGAGTTCGGAAACCTCTTTACGACGGAAATCCATCACAGATCGCTTGGCACGACGAAGAATGGTGGTGGTTTCAGCATCTTCGTCACCTTCCAAGGGGGGTTCCACAGAATACTGGTAATATTGCGCACAACCTACAGAACGGAACCAAAGACTCTCACCGAAAATATTAAAAACATTACATTTCAGAAAACATTACAGAACAAGGAGACTTAAGGAGGGGGGGGGTCCAGTTTATTGGTCATTTTTTCTACTTTCTCCGATCTCGCTGATTTTTACACATTTTATTGTCCAAACGGTATATTTTAACGAGTTTTTAAAATTAAAGTTGTAAGTCTTACGGTTACTGAGTAATTTCACCTCAAAGTTGAGATTTCATGTGTTAAACATGGGAATTTAGAAAAGTTGTCACTTTTTCACGTGCGCCAGAGAAATCTCACGCATGGCAAAATGGATCCGTTCAAGTTTTATATCATATTAATTCCATGTTTCCGAACTGTGATTTGTAGGAATCGGAATTTTAAATTAGGTCTTTAAAAAATTTTAATGAATTTTTGTAGTTAAAATTTCGCGTCAGTTCAAAATTTTAATAATTCAAAAATTCATTAAAATTTTTTAAAGACCTAATTTAAAATTCTGATTCCTACAAATCACAGTTCGGAAACATGGAATTAATATGATATAAAGCTTGAACGGATCCATTTTGCCATGCGTGAGATTTCTCTGGCGCACGTGAAAAAGTGACAACTTTTCTAATTTCCTATGTTCAACACATGAAATCTCAACTTTGAGGTGAAATTACTCAGTAACCGTAAGACTTACAACTTTAGTTTTAAAAACTCGTTAAAATATACCGTTTGGACAATAAAATATGTAAAAATCAGCGAGATCGGAGAAAGTCGAAAAAATGACCAAAAAATGGACCCCCCCTTAATTAATAGATATAAGTCGACAACAAGGTAAATGCTAATTTTTTGATATCGTCAATCGATTGTCGATTAAGAGTTGTCGACGAGTAGCTGGAGAGAACATCAATTAAACATTAAGAATAAAACGTACACAGGAACAAGAGAAAAACTGTGAAAGGTATCTGTAAATTACTATGTTGCAAGTTGGCAGTTCAACTGCTGCACAATTAGTTCTACAGCCATAAGCTTACTTGAACTGCAACATTCCTGCCACAAATGAAGATTTAGTTCAGGAATTTCTGAACAGTCCACAAATTGAGGGACGGGCTGATGCAAAAATACATCACGAGGAACTCGACGAATTTCATCACCATTGTCACAGATAGCTCGAGACAATGAAGACTTTCTAATTTCAGCCAATTGAACAGTGGAAAACACACCCGGATTCTCATACCAAAATCTGAAACGGAGAAAAAGTGCTTCAGAAAGACTTCAGAATGCAAACTGAGCCCAAATAAAATCGAGAATAAGTCAAAATTTTTAGATCAATCGAACTTTATCCCCTACGATTACTAGCTGCTCAGAAATCAAAATTTAGTGTATCAGTGTAAGCAGAGATGTGCTGAGCCGAACTATGGTCCACATTGTAAAAATAATAATTAAAAATACCAGAAATTTTTAAAATTTTAACAATTGTTTTAGATTTTAATCCATTAGCTTGCTTTCTCAAACAATATTGAAGAAAATTGGTAAAGTTACGTTACGTAAAGTTAAAGTAAAGACTTTTATGAATTAACAAATTGAGCTGGTGGGTTTGAACAGAATTCTGAGCAATCGAATCTTAAAAGCTTAAGTTAAGGCCTAAAGAAAGGGGAGCCTAGAACTTTGGTCTCCAATTCTGTTCAACAGTTGGTTCCATCCAGGGGTTTTCAGGGAAGCTACGCGATAATCTTAAATTCATTTTAAGTAACCGCTGTCGTGTAAGGCCATCTCGAATGATGACTACAGCCGTGGAGGAGGTTGATACCCATTTATCGACCAATTAAGCATGGATAGCTGGGTCGGTTAGAACTCACGGCGAACCGATATAGACTTAAGGGGGGGGGTCCATTTTTGGCCGATTTTTCAACCATCTCCGATTTTGCTCATTTTCACATATTTTGTTGTCCGATTGGCATATTTTAACGAGTTTTTGAAATTAACGTCGGATCTTTTACGGTTAGCGAGTAACTTCACCTCAAAGTTGATGTCAGTATGTGTTAAACATAGGAAACGGAAAAAGTGGTGATTTTTTCCGTGCGCCAGAGAAATCTTGCCAGCGACAAAATGGAGCACTTCAACGTCCATCCTATATCATATATACGATCTCGAAGGGTGATTTGTAGGAAGCCGAATTGTAATTTAGGCCTTCAAAATTTTTTAATTAATTTTTTAAGTTTGCGAACAGCCAAATTTGACTGTTTTGCAATGTTAAAATTGGGGGTCAGCAAGTTTGATGAAATATTCTGAAAGCTGTAAGCCCTAATTAAAAATTCTACTTCCTACAAATCAGAGCTTATGACAAGACATTTCGAACGATACCAATTGATCCTGGTTAACTCTGTCCGATTTCGAGAATTCTCTGGCGCAGAAATCTCAATTTTTAGCAAAATGTAGGAAATTCCCGTTTTTTGGCAAATAACCTAGAGCTATGGCAACACAGACCTATAAAATGTTAGACTATCTATTTGCGCACGATTGTTGATGCCTTTAGGTCAAGTTTGGGCACAAATGGTGCAGGTTAGTGCACCCAGTTGGTCGCTGGGGTCAAATATGGGGGTCTGACAACCATAATCTCAAAAACAGCGATTTTTCACATTTTTCGAAATACGTTAAATTTTATATCAATCGAAAGCTATCATTGTCGGGAACATTTTTTCTTCTTGGACCATTGCCCGCAAATGCACCAAATTCAAGTTATCGGCCGTTAAATGATTTTCGTGGTCAAGGCTTTCCAGCGTCGGTGCTACTTCCTAAATCACTAAATAAAGTCATAAAGAAACGTTTTCCCATTAAAAGCTGCCCTAAGTTCTTTGTTTGCATGAGATATCAAACATACAACCGAATATAGCTCCATTCTCAAGGAAGTTCAGGTGTAAAGTGCCTTTATTTGCTGCGGCACCGCCGTTTTCACCTGTTTTCAAATTGCATGCAATTAATAGCCGGTTACTCGTTGAGTACTGAACGAAACTACTCGAAATTGAAACTCGATATGCAGGACATATGTGACAAAATTTTGTGTGAAAATGAGCAAAATCCGTGACCATAAAATTTTTCATGGTGGAACCCCCCCTTAACTCCTTTGCTCAAGGGGATTTGAGATAGCTTTGTGGCTGGTGGCAGTCGAGCAACCGATTATCGGATCAGTGTCAGGCGCCCTAGACCACTCGACTTATCGGCTTTAAAGTATTAAGCTTAACTTGTAAACCTATGCTAAGAGCTATGTATCGATTCTATTTAACATCTCGGAAAGAATCAACTTTGCAGCAAAGCTGATTATAAAATTCTCATGGTTCCCATTACGCACCACCGTAAATATTCTTAAAGTTTTAATTTTGTTCGAAATTTGGATCAATAACAGCAGGAAATAGCAACATATTCCTTAAATCTGCAAGTACGTCCATGTACGTTGTACGTTTTAATATAAGTGACCCCAACTGAACTTTATCCATCCAAAGGGTAGGTAGGATGCCGTTCAAGTGATCCCTCCTTTCACTTGATTCCTCTACAATTCACCGAGGCAAAGTGAATAAGGATCAAGTAAAATTACTTAATCATTAAAACATATGTTGTACGCTGATGCTACATGCTGATTAAAGGACAACTTAAAAATTATCTGCTAAATTGGAAAATAAATACCTGTCACCATCTCTGATACGCTTAAACTGATCTGCAATTAGACAAAGGAACAGAGGCCCCATTTTAGCACCTGGAACCTGTGTCTCTGACAAACCGCCAACCCAAACGTCCATGTTACCTGAAAAGGAAATCAGATCAGCTAATACAGGTAATATAGATCAGGACTGCCAAAAAGTTTGCCTACAACGTTGCTGCAAGGTTTTACGCAGGAGTCAGCATCGTAGGACATGCAACAGTTTTTCGATTCAGTTTTCGGATAGGCAGATAGATCAGAAAAAAATAAATATGTTAGAATTATGAATTTTAGCATGTTGTGAGCCAGCAAGACGCTAGATAGAACTACTGTACGCAATTTCCAGTGATGGATGGGCAATACATATCCAAATAAATTTGTTCAGTTCATCAGCTTATATTTCAAAAAATAAGCAAACAAAAAATAACAAAAATTGGCGAAGTGTGGATAAAATTTTACAGCTGCAGAAGCATAACGCAAAACGTTTTTGAAGACGTCTTTAAAATCCCGGACCTCAGTTCACTTTTCAAAAAACAACAAACTTGTGCAAATTTTGGACAAAATTTTTAAAGTTCAAAAACCATTTCGTGAAAATTTTTGAAAATGTCTTTTAAGTCTTCATTGCAGATTGGTTTGGTTGATGGAAATTCAATTACTCAAAGATCGAAACAGATTTAAAAATTGTAAATATAACGATGAAAACAACAAATTTCATGAAAACAACTTTAGCCAACACGGCATAAAAATATCTGGAGCCCACGGACCCACCAGTTGGCACTAAGCGACTTCAATTTATAATTTTGTCCCCATAAGTTCCAGCAAAAGCTGGAGATAAGCCAAAAACAACAAAATAACTAAACAATAAAACACCTATAAACAATCAATGAAACCCACGAAGACCCAACCCAAACAAATACGTAAATAAAAACGCAAACAGGCTAACGTCTAACCAGGATGTCCATAAAGTGAGGCTAATTTTCGACGCAACTGAGCACTCTGAATATCTGAAGACAGAGCATCCCAGGAGTCGGGGGCACTCAGATTACAGAATCGGCGCCATTCCAAGTATCCCTGTAGAGCATGGTCTCGACCGCGCTGAATATTCAAGGCAGCCAGGTCAAGAGCAACCTCATGCGCCGCAAAGAACAGTCGCTCCGTCAGTTCCCGGTTGAGCATAGACTCAGCTGTCAGCCGTTTGGCTGAGTAGGTATAGAGACCGCGGAGGAGAGGATCAATTCCTCCCTCATTCAGCAGTCTTTCTGGGGCAAAGAAGGCCAAATGAAGCGGCAAATGACCTTCAGGATCTCATGAAAACTGCTGTTCAGTCGATACAGGACTGGATTGATCAGCGAATGACCGAAACGAAAGGCGGCCGTGGCGAAGACATTGGCAACAGAGGAGTCAACCGCCGGATTATAGCCGCGGTATTCGCCCAGAAGTCGCATCCCGGTCGGACCCAAAATTTTCGGCAGCCAATGCTGATAGGTGATATGTTGATGTATGGCTCCGACAATTTTCCGGGTCTCCTGATAGATTCTCTCGCCATCCCAGTGAGGATTGATCTGGAGAAACTGGGCCGCAATCCGATTGTGCTCTCTGAGCCAGACCGTATGTAGGGTCAACAGGCCCAACTGTTCGTTGGCCCGATAGTCGCCAGCCAGAAAGCATCGAACCGAATGGGGAACGCTGGAATTTCGTTGGCAGTCCATCGGGGTATTTCGATTGAAGGGAAGATAGGGCTTGCTGCGATGACTCACAATGTCAAACTTCAGCAGACCATGCTCAGAGAACAGATCTCTCAAATCCAGAGCATCTTGCTCGTTGCTGCCATAAACATTGGATGCATCGATAAAGCTAGTAACTACGTTGACCTGTTCCCGCGGATACACGTTGTTCATAAGTACAGAGGTGGCTCCGGAACCACAGATGGCTCCGGTCCGCTCAAATTCCATGCAACCATGAGTTCGATGAAATCGATTATCTCCTGGCGGCATCTGAATATTGAAACAAGGAGGCTCGTTTCGATCACAACTGCTGCCGCAGTCTCGTCCAGTCTAAAATAGAAACAAATTAGACTTATCTAACCCGTACAGACAATACTATGCCTTGCTATACTATACATGCGTTAACGGTTATCCCCCACAAATTGACCTCCTCTCACACCGCAGCTAAATGGGTATGGGATTCAAACCGGAGTAGCTCACTGCTTTGTATAATTACACGTTAACATTAACAAGGGCCCAGCGTGTATGTTTTCATTTACAAGTAGAGAATAAACTAAGAGAGGGAGCGACCCCCGTTTGGGACTATATACCCATATAGGGGCGGAGTGAGAAGGGATCAATTTGTGGGAGGGATCAATCGTGAGCGTGCATAGCATAGTTGTTGCCTTCCCTTCATAGAGTGTGACGCTTGTCATACTCTTATCATTCTGTACTCTTGATTGTACTAATAATAAATACGTCAAGGTAAAGCTCTTAACTCAGATTTGGAAAGCTGACTACTTATACGTGAAAACACTCAATGTCAAGCAAAAGCTAATGTGTGCGAATTCTCAACAAAAAGCTTATTTCCATAAATTGGGAACGTGAAAGCAGATACGAAATTTTAAATCTATACCTGAAACTGCGCTGTACTGGGTGCAGCCACACCGAAGTCAATATCATGATCAGTAAACTGCCCCCACTGCATGACCATATGGGTAACCTCCCCATCCTGGGGAACTTCATCGTTGGCTGCAGATACAACTCTACTTGAAATCAGACGAGCATTGGGCTTAGGATGACCGTAGTACAGTTTTTCAGGATTCCAACCTTAAAAAGCATGCATGCCTTGAAGCAATATGTGAAGTGGAACATAAACAAGCAGACTGAGCCAGTTTTAATACTCTGAAAGCGGAAACAACCAATTTAGCAGTTAGTAGCATCCTGCAAGATCAGCGGGAAGCCGACTGATTGTCTTTAAGAACACAGATTTCTGACAAAAGAAAGTCAGGAAATCTGTTAAAAAAACAATAACTTACCCACGGGTGTATTAAATCCATTCTCGTAAATAGCCGGCAAAAGACGTTTAAAGGGGGTCAAGGATGAACCCCACATAGGATGCTGAAAATTGTTGCAGGTGCTGTCATAGGTTCGATACTTTTGATGAAAGCAAATATCATGGCAAGGATCAGAATCGCGATGGATGTGACAGCCGGTCAGCTCAGCGATCAGCTGGAGATGAGAAGATGACAACAGGGAACGATAGGAGAAGTCTGAAAGAACCTTTAAAGAAGTATTAGATAACAGAAAATGAACAATACTATCATTATCATTCACCACAATATCTGTTAAGGCACAACGACTAGCTATCTACTTACAAAACTATCCTCAAGGACATGAATATGCAGGAACAACGAATAAACATTGACTATTAACGTATTTCTTCAGCAAAGAATTAAGGCGTTTTGTCATAAAATTAAAGTACTTACGGCTAAGATTAAAATTAAGACCACGTTGGACATGTTGCTGTAGAAGGTCCAGGGTCTCTTCATAAATCTCTCGAGCACGCGCCAATTCCACAGCCCTTGGTCCTAAATTGACCAAAAATGGCAAAACAAAACGTACAAAATTATTCCATGAACTAAACTGAATTTCTACTATGAAAAATAGTGCAGGCTAGGTATGCTCTAGGTTTTAGTAATTATATTGAATGCCTGTAATCATAGCAGTTGTGAACAGAATGTCATCAAGCTTACCCGGGTACCGAAAAAGTGTCAGCAGCTCTGCAGGCGTTTTAGTTGTATTACTGTATAATTTCTGCTGAGTTGAATTGATAGCCCGGTCCACATTAGCTCGAGCCTGCTCTACAGAGCTGTGAATCAATGCTGAATCCACGGGATTATGAGACGCCTCCACTGAAAATATATTGAACATGTTAGACTGTTTCAATAAATTGGTATAAAAACACGGCATAGAATGTGCATTCTCCAGAACATTATCTAATACGCATTTGGTGATGCGCACAAGCTGCAAGTAGAACGGACAATAGGCGAAGGGTCATGCCTAAAGACCCTAATTTCCACCGGCAAAATCTTTATTGTTCTATGTCAATTGCAAGTTCACAATTAACTATCGATGCGTTTTACTCCTTTTGCTTCAGTGAAAGCAAAAATCACAATTGTTCTCTGTACAATAAGGCCGAGCTAACAGCTAGTATTTTGTTTGCAGTTTCATTTATGACCAGACATGTGCACGAGGGGAAGTTTTGGAGGTTGAACCGGCGGCCGAAGGCCAAAAAGTCGAAAGAAAACAAATTCTGTGGGGGGAGGGATCCCTCTAGGAGAGGGGGTGAGCTCTTGTGGGTGAAACCCTCCTCCAAACATCCCAAGCACATGTATGGTTAGGACTGGTATACCGGTAAATGACTTAAAGACTATCCAGTTTGGATGGTTCCCTGCGAATCTGAAGTCATCCTTCGTAATAAAAAGACCAGCTTGGCGCAGACACAAGATAAGAAGCGGAGAGAGAGACTCCTATCCCCAACATCGGCGTGGAATGAGAAAATGAACAGGTTTTTCGAACCATTGGTCTGTACATTTTTATACCAAGTGTTTCTTGTATTTAGCACAGCTCCCGCCCATCATAATTCTTGAAACCAAAGTCCTTGTCACCAAGCTTTCACAAAAATAGATAGGGCAAATTTTTGTATGTAGGGTTGTAACAAAATTTCAGTAAATTCTAAAAAACACCACATTGACACATATATACACATTCTTTATAATGGACGTAATCTCTAAGTACTGAGACTGACCTGTAACTGTTAGTGTAGTGTCGGCCGTCTGGGCGCCGACATCGTTCGCAGCCTGACAGGTATAGTGACCTGAGTCCTGAATAGACGCATTATTGACATAAAGCGTGCCCTGCCTGGTGATCTCATAGTGACCGCGAACCGTGGGCACCGGGCTGCCATTGAAGAGCCAAACAATCTCTGGTTCAGGATCCCCCGTGGCGCGACACTGAAAAGAAGCAGCCTCTCCTCTGCGCACTTTTTGACTTTGAGGAACTGTGGTTATTCTGGGAGGTACTAAAATCAAAACAAAAGCAATGACTAAATCAATTCCAACCGCAGTCGATTTCTCTGGCGATGACGTTTAGTTAGATAACGAACGACAATAGGATAACGGTGCCAGGGAACAATCACCGTATTTTTACATATTTTAATGACAAAATGACTTCTCAGCAAAACTTACGACAATTTCCAATAGATATTATTTTACATCATTGAATTTGTACTGTTGCGAGCTTTCGAACGCAAAAGCATAGTGACCAAAAGCATGTCATTAAAAAGCATCAATTGAACAAGAATAAAAATGCTCCGATGGGGCATGAAAAATGCAATATGGGTAACATTAGGTAAATGGACAGAGGACTAGATTTTAAAACGTTAATATGGGAGGGGCACGTTGTAAATGACAAGGACTAGGTTAAAAGCGCACTAATATGGACCAGCTTCGCTGAACAACCCATATTCGCGAAAGCTGCTGTGACAGACAGACAAACTGAACGATCCCGCTCAGATATCGAAAATCGCCATCGCTATTCCATGGTACCCAACCAAAGTTTCTTATGCAACAATCCGCTTGTGTCTAACTTGCTCCCTGAGCTCAGCAGCTCGCATAAAAATTCCCCCAATCAAAAATACCCGGTCCAGACCGGGTCAGAGCTCCTGACCCGGTGACCCGGTCCATATAGTGACCCGAACTGACCCGGTGACGCGGTTTCATCTCTGCGTAGCACAACTGGAATTTTTCCTCGAACGAGAGTTGACACTGTTAATTCTCTGTTTTCACATTAAAATTAAAGCAGAGCTCAGCACCTCTCTTGGAGCTGCTGTTGTTTCTGGTGACCCGGGCGGCCATCATTCACAGCGAACGATGGAGACAATTGAATCCACACCCTGCGACCATGTTTCAATTCAACCAATCACAGGCAGAACCACGGCACAAAGTTCCACAGCTGTGTCGTTTTGACTATCCCCATATCCTTTCTTCATCTGAGTTAAATGCCAACAAAAAGAGAAGATGAGCATTGGAATTGGATATTGGACAGACATAGGGGAAATCTCTCATCCAGCTTTACGGGCCGGGCATTTATGCATGATCCAGTGACCCGGTAGAGCTGTGGCGCGGTGACCCGGTCCAAAAAGTGAGTCAATCTGACTCGATGACCCGGTGCTCACTGTTTGACTAATTTTCTACACCAGCTAAAAGCTCCTTGAATATATATTACTGCGGTAGCGTAACCGACAGGATGATGAAACAGGGTCGCCAGGCTAGAAGCTCTCACCCGGTATTCTTATCATTGGAAATTTTTAACTAAAGTCTGACACAAAAATGTGTGTACAAAATCTGTAAGGCCTCCAGTGAACTAAATCTACGTTGTAACCCCATAAAACCATATATTTTCGGAATCCTTGCAGCGAGACGAACATTTTTATAAAATTTAATATTTTTTAAATTTCAAAAACTTTAAAATATCGTTTTTTCTGGGAATTTTTTCGGACCGTTCAAGCTATTCAGCTCATTCTTTCAAAAACTTTTCCCGCATCGATTGACACAAGAACGAAAAAAATTGGTTGAGAAATAAGCATTTTATTCCAAAATTTCTTTTTTCCATTTCCTTTGATGTTTGCCGCCTTTTGCAACTTTGACTGGTCATTACTCGAGACTCACTCAACGGAAAATTTTTTCGATTAGATTTTCAGGACCGCCTAGGCTTTCACCTGATATATGTGGTATTTGAAAGTTTGAAAGTAGATTTTTTTGAAAAATACCACTTTTTGACCAAAAATTTCGGCAAAGCAGATTTCACAAAAGTGAGTAAAAATAACATAATCATAAAATTCAAGCTGAGCTGAATCCGACGATATAAAGCTTTTGTTGCTACGACTTATATTGCGCCAGCAATGAATTTTTAAACAATATCCCTTATTTCAGCTGGTTTTGCAAGTTTACACTGCTTCAGTCCGTGTCCTGTACTTATGCCTATTTAACTTCTGCCTACACTGTGACAAAACTCAAGACTGTACTTATGCCTACATATTAGTCCGGAAAAAGTGAAAACTGTCCTTCTGCCTACAAATACCGTAATCCTGTCTGTTAGAGATAAAATTATATGAAATTGTCAACAATTTAATGAACAAGCCATAACTACATACTGCTACGCTGCTTACATAACTCAATACTCATCACATACTCATTAACTGCTGCTACTACAACGCACACTACCAGAATAAACAGAAATTGTAGAGAAATAAATAGAGAAATAAACAGAAAACAAACAAACAACCAAATAAACAAACGAACACAAGTGGACAAATTTTCAAAAACATAGTCAGATACTTAGAAATTTGAACCATTATTACTCGTCCATTATTTGAAGTTAATAAGTCAGCTTTATATCAAAATGTTACTGAACATTTTCTCTTCTTAATGACAACAACTAAACTATTTTTGTTTTTCAATTGGTTTTTAATTTTAACTCAAAATTTAACTCATTTTTAACTCTTTTTAACCCAGCAGGTTTAAACAGGGTTACAACACGCAGAGTTAAAACTAACTCTAAGCTTTCATGAAAAGAGTTAATTTTAACTCAACTCAACTCTACTCTAGTCAACTCTTCTCTACCCTACTCTTTCTTAAGAGGCCGTATGTCACCGTGATTCCTTGAGTTTTAATACTTGAATTTTCTTGTTACTTTGACAGAAATCTTTATTCTTTTGCTTGTAAAAGGTCCAAGGATTACGGTAGGCATTTGTAGGCAGAAGGAAAGTTCTGATTAGTAAAGGTCAAATTGTAGGCACAAGTTAAATTTGTAGTTTTGATTTGTAGGCAGAAGGACAGTTTGGAGTTTTGTTATCGCAAAGCGGTAACTTCAAACAGTAGGCAGAAGTTAAATAGGCATAAGTACAGTAAAGCCTTCAGTCAAATCACGGCGGCAACATCAAAGAGAGCCAAAAACCAGCGGTATTTTTCAAAAATCGACTTTCAAAATTTCAAATACCACATATATCAGGTGAAAGCGGGCGCCTAGGCGGTCCTGAAAATCTAATCAAAAAATTTTCCGTTGAGTGAGTCGCGAGTAATAACCAGTCAAAGCTGCAAAAAGCGGCAAACATCAAAGAACATGATAAAACTAATTTTGGGGATTAAATGCTCATTTCTCAACCGATTTTTTGTTCTTCTGTCAATCGATGCGTCCTCGGATGGGAAAACTTTTCTGAAAGAATGAGCTGAATACCTTGAACGGTCCGAAAAAATTTCCCGAAAAACCGATATTTTAAAATTTTTGAAATTTAAAAAATATTAAATTTTATAAAAATGTTTGTCTCGCTGCAAGGATTCTGAAAATATATGGTTTTATGGGGTTACGACGTATATTTAGTTCACTAGAGGCCTTACAGATTTTGTACACACATTTTTGTGTCAGACTTAACTTTCGTTGAGTATTTAGCTGGTATGGTGCCCGAACAGGTCTCTAAGGGCCGCGCTGAGCCTTTTACAGCCATAGGGGAACGCTCACGCGCTCCCCTATATTACTAAACACAATTACCACTTCGTCTTATTCGAATTTCTGCTGAAGCTCGGGCATTCCCCAGGGAATTTTGGGCAATACACGTATATTTCCCGGCATCTTCGCTCAACAGCGGATAAATTGTCAGCTGATTAGGATTAGATTCATCGATACTGAAACGCTGATTTGCATGAATTCGCGTTCCTGGAATAGAAATATTTAGAAATAAAATTCAGTATATACAGAAAGAATTGCTGCAAATTAGCAAAGACAAACTCACAACTCTACAAGCCTCCTTATAGTGAAAAATAATGAGGCTTACATACCAAGCTTGTGCCAAATTATTGTCGGTGGAGGATATCCTTCCACTTCACACTGTAGCTTAACTTCACTTCCTTCGGTAACAGACACATCGGAGGGAGGGAAACGAAATTCAGGAGCGTCTAAAATCAAAGTATGCATTAAATTCGACATCGTAAAAACCGATTATCACTCAAGGTCGACTACTGAGAAAATAATACAGTTATCGACATTCTGGAGCCAAACAAAGGTACAATTTTTCGGAGCGGGGTTAAGCATTTCATAATACGACATATGTGTAAATTTAGTTCGTGTCATAAAATACAAGAATCAAGCCTGTGGGCCTAAACATGTAGCAAATAAGAATGAAATAACTACCGTATTATGCCAAACAGTGGCCCATGGGCGTTTTTTCGGAATCGGCAATTTCGGTTTTGATTTTTGTAATCCAAAAAAGCGCCCACCCCCAAAAAAACGCCCATGGGCTATATTTTGGAAACCTTCTTATAATTACAGCTTTGCCAATTTTCGATAAATTCGATAAATTTCTACGGACAAGCTGCTCGGCACGCGTCAGTTGCTCATAATATGTCTATTCGAAGAACCGAAGATTGATTATAAGCCTTACAATAGCTTAAACAGCGACAACTTTATTCACAAAGTTTTAGTTTTGTAAGTCATAAAAGTGAGCATTGAGAAATCCAAAAAAGCGCCAACCCCCCGAAAAAACGCCCATGGGCGTTTTATTGGGTGGGCCACTGTTTGGCATAATACGGTAACGAAATAGCGAGAATGGGTTTCCTCTGTTTTTTTTTCATTTATATTGTAGCGTGTCTAACAGGGCTGGCGGACCAAGATGAAACCAAGGACAAGCCCAAACGGGAGGCGTCAGGCACCCTCGTACCCACGAAACCACGACCTAGGAGAGAGAAGAGGACAGGGAGGTTCAGCTTTTCACCCACTATTGAAACTAAAGAACTGGCCTAGCCCGGTTCGAACCAAGGCCCTTCTGATCCCGGGACAGACATGCTAACCACTACACCACAGGGCCATCAGCAAACTCCCATATCAGGTTTATCAATCTTTCCTATGCCTGCTTCCCTTACAATATATAGCATAATCTCCCAAAAGAAGTAATCGAGTGATCCATCGTATACGATTTGGTTTTCTTCACATTTTTTGAGTACCATTTTGACAGTACGGTACATTTCACGGAAAGAGTGCCAGTTGGAGAAGTTTTAACAATTGGAGAAATATCGCCAACTAATGGCGATTTTCGCCAAAGTTGAAGTAAAGTCCAAACAGAATTGGCGAAAAGCCGTTGTAACAACCTTTTTCCTGAATAATTTCATACTTTTTAGCCAATATTGGCGAAAAGTCCGGACTGACTGGGCAAATTTATTCTTCCAGTCAGTCCGGACTTTTCGCCAATATTGGCTAAAAAGTATGAAATTATTCAGGAAAAAGGTTGTTACAATGGCTTTTCGCCAATTCTGTTTGGACTTTACTTCAACTTTGGCGAAAATCACCAATCTTGGCGATATTTCTCCAATTTCTAAAACTTCTCCAACTGGCACTCTTTCCGTGAAATGTACCGTATTTTTGAGAAGTTTTAATTTTTTTACCATTCTGGTCGATTTCGGCCATTTCTGACTCTTTTGAAGCAAGCAAATAATTACAAGCTGTCAACCCAATAATTGCAAAATGCTAATTCTCGGACAGACAGTTAAAATTACGGTCACACTTACAGGTAACTTCAATTCTAGCCGAAGACGTGGTACGACCATAGATATTGACCGCAGCACAGGAATAGGTACCAGCATTGCTTCTACGGACACGGTGGATGGTCAGGACTCCGCTAGGATTCAAATCTACATTAGACTGTCCGTAGAGGGGTCTGCCCTCAAAACTCCATTCATAATACGGTTGAGGGTTGCCGACGGCACGGCAGAACAACCGAAGACCACCGTCTTCGGCAACTGTCTGACTTCGAGGCTCTGCCACGAACCGTGGACTTTCTAGAAAAGGGATAGATTAGCATATTTTACCAAAGCAGTGTGATTTTTGAACATTTTAGCAGAATTCCTACACTTGAGAATGTTTCACATTATCTTGTACAAAGACAAGATTTATAACCCATCACCAGTCAGAAATACTTACAGAAATGATAAAACAAAAAGCTGAAAAACCAAAATGAAAAAGAAATTAAAATAAAATCATAAAATAAAGTACACTGGCACCTCTTCGCTCATGATATTCGAACGAGTTCCGTGAAGAATGAGCATCTTGCTGTAAGTATCGAAGTAAGGCCCTTCTGGTTCGCTTAGAACCGACGGGATTTGCAGCCATACATTCGTAGAAGCCTTCGTCCGACTTATTCGGCTGTTCAATGACCAGTGTCCCATTATCCATAATATAATGGCGGGAATCAGTTATACCGTCCAGCGGAGAACTGAAACAATAAAAAGTAAAACACGTATGTACAGAAAGAATATTCTGACTTGACCCCAACAAATAAGCAACTGCTTTGATAAATGAACTGTCATGGGGCAGAGGATAGCATAAGAATAGCGGATTTTGATTGGGTAGCATGTTCAACATATATACGTAAGAAGTAATTTTATTACAAGTTAGTATTTGCATTGGTTGGTAACCGGTACGCTAATTTTCCCTTAGATTTCACAGAAGTACTCCTTGCGTCAAAGAAAAGCTTAGATAGCACAACCAAACAAGTACGTATATTATTTTCCACAAAAAACACCTTTCGGATGAAGTTAGGTAGTATTTAGCATCATCCAATAATTTAAAGAAGCTTTTGCACGAGTTACAAGATAAGTTACCTATTATGGAACCATTTAATTTGAGGTCTTGGATTGCCTTCAGCAATACATTCAAGTCTAGCAGTTTGACCGTCACGAACGGTAATATTTCTTGGAGATTCGCGAATAACTGGTTGACCTAAAATCTATAAACCATAACAAATCCCGATCTTGTTTTCAGCCTATGCTAAGTTTACGGTCCTAACTTAATACTATTGTATTGCAGACGAACTATGACAAAGTGGCAATATTATTACTTTGCTGTGTGAACGGCCATTAGGAATGTACCATGACAAATGTCTGTGTATTTACAAAACAAATTAGTTAAACAACGTAACTATCTCTAGCAAATCACAAACGTTTAAGGGAAATAATGCAACCCACTGCAATGGAATTCCTGCGTATTTAGTCGCAACAAGGATTCACCAAAGAAACGATGTGGTGTGGCACAGTCAGCTCCCGTATCCTGTGCCCACTGAGGTCTGCGTTGCAGCTGATCCACTAACCAGAGCAGATCACAATTGCAAGCAAACGCGTTTGAGTCAAGACGACTAAAATGGTATATAACAGTAACGAAAGGGATGGAAAATACTTGCGAAATTAAAACAACCAATCATCCTGAGAAAGTGAAACCATAGTTTTCTTGGTGAAACACTGTCAAATAAGTACATATCAGTCAGTCTTTGTTTACAACAGGATTTCCGTGAAGTAATAAAATACTATTATTTATTCAGCAACGTAGAATAAATCCAAGAAAGAGCAGATACAAAGCAGATCTAATCAAAGTGGCAACACTCGGTTTATTAGCCAACAGCGTTATTAATTAACTTGCTAACACTTGAAAATATTAAATTCACTAACAATTTCAAAAACAGTCCAAAATTTAATTGAGCTTTCTTCGAAAAACATTTCGGAAAAGCCATGTTCAGTAATAATCTTATGGGCTCTCGTTCATACAAGTGACAGAAAAGTCATACGTAAGATACTAAAGCATAGCGAAATATGTGGTCAACACTGGACAATATAAAAACTGTTCCTGATCTCAAAGAACTGAAAGGACAGCCTCTCACAGCTTGCTGCAAATATTCAAACCTTAAGGATAAATTCAAGCGATATTGAATTACCGTATTATGCCAAACAGTGGCCCATGGGCGTTTTTCGGAATCAGCAATTGTGGATTTGATTTTTGTAATACAAAAAAGCGCCCACACCCCCCCCCCCGAAAAAACGCCCATGGGCCATTTTTGGAAACAGTCCTATGATTGCTGCTTAGCCAATTTTCGATAGATTAGATAAATGTTTGAGGACGACAAGATGCTCGGGAAGTGTCAGTTTGCTTACATGTCTATCCAAAGAACGTAAACTGTAAAATTTCACCTTTTCTTGAACATCTATATATAACACAAATGGTAAATGTACACACTCTTGTATATTCTCGTGAACTAGGAGTCCTGTTCCTCTCTAAAGTCGAATAAATCGAACCTGAAATAAATAGGTATATAGGCATACGTAAGCATAAAATCATTAAAATCGCTCACAGTCGCTCTAAATCCGCCAATGGATCAAACAGGCCAGCTGGAATTGTGGAAAGCTTGTTCTGATTCAAGTAGCTTAAACAAAACAGAAAATTAATGAGCTAGTGCATCAAATATTATTAAACCAGCAGCTACGCAAATACTGTGCAACGGCTAAGAAATAAAACAGCTTAGCTTCGACCATCTCCGATTTTTCTCATTTTCACATATTTTGTACATCCCATGGGTTCGCAAAACAAGACACTTGCGTATCTTGCAAAACTTTCCCTATCATATTCACAATAGTTCTTCAAAGGTGACCCCGATGTGTTACACATAGGAAAAAGAAAAAGTTAGGAAAATTTCACGGTGACCAAAAGTTTGAGCGCCATGCAAGATCAAATGAGCTATAACTTGGCACAATGTTAATCTGGACTAGGTAACGTGTTAGTATCTAATGAAGTGTTTTTGCGTTAGCTCAGGGATTTTTTAGAAATTTTCAAAGTTGGATGAAGTAGGTTTTTGCACAATTCTGACTTACGAAAATGTCACCAAGGAAATGTTTCGTGCCTGAACAAACAGATTTCGCGCAGAGATATTAACACAGTACACAAATATAGGTTCAATTTACACAGGCACAGTCCCTGCTGCTGCTTGGGAGTACATCGCACTTTAGGTCACCGCGTTGCGTTTTGCCTCAAAATAGGTTATTTTCTCAAATTGTTGGAAATATGGTCCATAAAACGTGTGAAAGCCGAGATATTCCAACCAAATTTGGTGTGCCACTTTGCACATATGAAAGAAAAATGTATGCTAAGTTTCAATGCAATTGCTGGTGTTTTACTGTGGATGCATGCCTCAGTGCGATGACAGAGAGACCAATAGTTTAAAAAATGGTAAATTTTCAAATTTTTCAAATATATACAGCCAAAGTTTATATCAAACTGAAGCTGTTGATGTCCTGAACATTTTATCTTCTTGCACCAAGTCTCTACGAAGCAGTATAAAAAAGTTAGAGCGCGTTTTGAAGTAGATAACAGTCGGAATGAGCTCAATCAAATCTTTCAAGCACCATTACTTGCCATCTACTTGTCTTGTTTTTGAACACAGACGAGGGTAATTGTTTGGTATGCGCACACACACCTTACAACATTTTCAAATTTCTCAAAAGCATCTATTTTGGTATGCGCACCCATACCGTACAAATTCGGGCGCATACGGTAAAAGGAATCTACTTCGGCATGCGCACACTTTATAAAATTACAATTTTCTCAAAATCATCTACTTTGGTATGCGCACACCTTACAAAACGGTTCTCTACTGCATATTTCCTATTATTTTCTGGTCAGTTTCCAAATTACAAGTTTTAGAGTTCACAAGTTTCATAATTATTGAAATGATCAAATTCAAAGCACTTAAAACAAAACAATATGAAACGTTTGAGAAATCTCCTGGATACTTGAAGTTTGCCGCCTTCTCTTCGCCAGCTCATTTATCATGCCAGTAAGTTAGTGTAAAATTTAGTCCTTTTGAAAACTGTCATGGATCGAACTAATGTAGCAACATTAACAAAGGGATAAAGGTCTGTACTGATTAACGGCGCTAATACTCAACGGATCGAAACTCATTGGGGAACCCTGAAGACCAATCTGCTCAAGACGTAAACGAGGTAATGTTCTGCCGGGACATTTGGCCACACACTGTTGGTTCGCTTGCCACAAAAAGCGTCAATTCTTGGATTTTTTTGCCAAAATCCAGCGCCAATTTTCTGTTGGCTAATTTTTCATAATGTTTATAACGTTCTGTTTTTAAGTGCTTTGAATTTGAGCCATGGCATGCGAGCAAGCATCTGCATACCATAACTTCTGCATCAGAATACGATGCTGTACTCCTTTAATAAAGTAAGCCTCGACTTTTGATTTGTTCCTGTAACTGTCTTTATCGAGTATCGATCGATACTTACAGGGTTCTCAAGCGAGGCGTCCAGTGGAATGCCTTTGGCTGGATGCTCTAATTCGATTCACATGAAGATACCTAAATGAACATTTGCATAAGTTTAACATATAATGGCTTTTGGTTTACTAATCTAAACTTCTTATAATCATTGATTCAGATTCACACTGCTGACACAACATTCTTAAATTTACTAACTTTGTTATTCAATGGCTCCTTTACAACATACTACAACTTCTAAACATACTTTACAACTTCGCTTACACTATAAAATAGAACAATCCGAACGTCTTACAGATAAAGAAGATTGTTGGCTCCCTTCAGAGTATCATCAGTAATTTCGTGAAGCCGATTCTTGTATAAAAATCTGAAACAACGACCCTACATCAAGCTCAATTCAGTTAGACAAATGAAATTTTAAGCATCATCATACAAAATTTCGGATCTTTTGCGATTTTCCAGCTGAAGTTCTAACTTTTTGACCAATATTTTGAAATTTGGTGTGGTGCATAGTAGAGGCTGATGAATTCAAAAGTTAAAAATTTTAAAATTTTTAAACAATTTTGAAAAATTTAAAATTTTAATTTGGTAAGGGAGGACCGGGGAACCAAAACATTTTTTAAAAAGTTTTGCACTGAAAACTTGCATACAGGGGTTTTCTGGGCGCTGAGCACGAATCTGAAATCCGTTTTTCGTTTCAGCTTTTCGTTAGCTCAGTATAAGCTAAAGTTGTAAGCTTAACTTGTAAGCTTATATGGAGCTAACGAAAAGTTGAATCGAAAAACGGATTTCAGATTCGTGCTCAGAGCCCCAGAAATTAGAAAACCCCTGTATGCAAGTTTTCAGTAAAATTTTTCAAAAACTGTTTTGGTTCCCTTTGGTCCCCCCTTGCCAAACAAAAAGTTTAAATTTTTTAAAATTTTTTAATCATGCTAAAATTTTTTAATTTTAGAATTCATCAGCCTCTAGTATGCACCCACATCAAATTTGAAAAATATTGGTCAAAAAAATCAAAAGTTAGGGCAGGGATTAAAGCGCAAAAGATCCCAAAATTTCAGAAAAGAGACTCTGCACGGGCTGTAAGTCAACAATAACAATGGCAAGCCGACTGGTGGTGTGGACACCTCTCTTTTGTTTCAAATATAGAATTCACATAATTCAAATAATTTTGATGGGTTGGGTGTTTGCGCTTGTAATGAATCTACGAAGTTGTCTGCTTCAAGCTGCGACAGAAATATAGTACCGATGTGGGAAATCCCGGTATAAACAGGCCACTGATTACCGATAGTGACTGTAACTACATTCAAGGTGTATAAAATGCCAGTAACTACGTTCAAGGTGTATAAAATGCCAGTAACTACGTTCAAAGTCATAAGTACCTATTTTTAAAACATAGCCAATCATCCTCTTTACACTGTATTCCTATCGCCCTGCTGATTAGATATCTGTACGCTAACACTGAGTGTAATCTTGACAGACCCAGGAAAGCGCCCTTCAATTTCTTCAATCTCATTGTTATTTAATAAGCTGAAATGAAAACATGATCTTATTACAGAAAGAAAAATATATACAAATACAAACAAAAATAGCTCCTCCATAACATAAAAACTAATGAGCGTTGTTGTAAAACTTAGTCAAAAGCGAGGAACACAGAAGCAGCAACATAGAGCGGACGCAAACATAAATAACAAGAACACAACGCCAAGAAAAATAACTTACATATTTTCCAGGAAAAGGGCATTTTGAAAGCCGTCAGAAGAAATTCTTTTGATTCGGTTGAATCGCAAATCTCTGTAAACAGAAATTAAATGCGTCGAACCTCTAACATCTATAAACAATCATTCTTCCTGCTTTAACTTTTAGTACTCTATCTCCCCTCTAAAAAAAAATGTAAAAATACCCCGTTTTTCTGAAGCAACACCCTTTGATTCATTCAATAGCGAAATTTAGTTGTTCACCCAATATTGAACACACTACTATTTAATACTAATATATTGCGTGACCGATAGTAATTTGATGGATATCTAGTAAATTGATATTTTGAAATGTTATATATATATTTGTTTGTCTTTAGAGATAAAAGTGTTTAATTTGTTTGTTTGTTGGATTGATTTGTTTTAATCTAAAGGGATCCGGCGCTTTATCCCGCCCTAACCTTTGACTTTTGGATCAATTGTGCAAAATGTTGTATGGCAATGAACTGGAGGCTGATGAATTTAAACATTCAAAAAATTTAAATTTTGGCTTGGTAGGGGGCTGCAAGGGAACCGAGATTTTCAAATTTTGCTGAAAACCTGCATACAGGAGTTTTCAGGTTTGCTGAGCACGAATTTGAAACCTGTTTTTCGATTCAGCTTTTCGTTACCTCAGTATAAGCTAGGGCTGTAAGGTTAACAGCATATGCTGAGCTAACGAAAGGATGAATCGAAAAACGGATTTTAAAGAAAAGCGGAATCGAAAAGCAGATTGTAGATTCGTGTTCAGCAAACCTGAAAAACCGCTTGTATGCAAGTTCTCCGCAAGTTCTCAATTTTTTCAAAAAATATTTCGGTTTTCTTTGGTCCCCCTTACCAAACTAAATTTAAAATTTTTTAAAATTTAAAAATTTAAATTTTTAAATTTATCAGCCTGCAGTATGCATGCACCCATACAAAATTTCAAAGTAATTGGTCAAAAAATCAAAAGTAAGGGCTGGGAGGAAAGCTCAAAATATCCCAAAATTATGATCTGTTACTCATGTAATTATATAATGTTTTCTGCAGCGGCAGATGCCGCAATAATTAAATCCAACTTTTTGGATAAATTTATTATATACGCCAGGGGACAACAAAAGAGTTGAGTAATTTAAGGCTGAAAAAGAGTTGGCCAACTGAAAATACCTCTAATAAAAAGGCTCACAGTTAACAAGTACGGAAGTTGGCCAACTTTAGAGGTGATCAATTGAGTCAAGACAAGACAAACCATATACTAGATCCCTCCTCACTAACTCTGTGAATTGAAAACTCGAAATTGGGTAAATCTAAGTTTTATAAATTTTTATATGTTCATGGGTCAATTCTCCGTAAATTCGTTCGACTGGGCAAGAGTTGAAAATTTTCTACACTGCAACAAGTGAGACAAGTGCAAAAATCTCAAATTTTTAACTGAAGTGTAACAACTACAAAACTGTCGTAGTTGGCGGTAGGGAATCCGGAATTCGGTTCCGAATTTCGAAACATACATCGCACCGAAACATGATCGCATTCACATTCAGGCACGAGTAGCCATTGACTACCAGAACATATATTAATATGACCACAGAGGAGACAATGAGCAGATGCGTAGAACTCATTCGTTACAGTTCGGACAGTCACTGTAGTACAGTCCTTTCAAAGTGACCAAGCAAGTTTCAACACAAAATCACCTTCCATCTAGAAACAGAAAGAAAACCTCCAAATTCTGCTCAGACGGAGTGATTCAATCAACCGTTAACAAATCTTACTCTTAAGCTAAATATATAACAGAAAAATATTGAGAGCAGGCCAGAATGGACACTCAGATGTAGGCTGAACAAAGAAGATAATTTCTTCTTTAGTGGGTTTCGAATGAT